>JAANSO010001443.1:0-17070 GCA_036507315.1 Lepidocyrtus fimetarius | reverse complement strand
AGAACAGATTCCATTGTCGTAGGCGAAAGAGAACCTGTGAAATTAAAAAATCCAATTTTCTTCATTCGCTGCAGATACTTTGGCAGAAATGTTCCCTAAATATAATTAGAACATACCATCTTCATTGCTAATGGTCATCCTACGGGCTGGTGATACTCCTACAATGATAAAGAGAATTTTGTGATATGTTAAACAACAACTCATATTTTGGGTTAGTATAGTACATGTATCACATTTTTCTAAAACAAATTTATATTAATCAATGTTAAGGTTTGAACAGTTAGCAATTATTACATCCCGTATTATTGAGGATTATACGAATAGTTCGCATCACAGTTTCCTGTAATTTGTCCATATTGATTTCGTATAAAAGGCTATAATAAGCATTTTGCATGCATGTTTTTAAATGGGGCAAGCTAAGATTATTATTTAATCTGTAGTAATATTCTCTTTGTAAGCCCTTTATGTGTCATTTTTTATTCATGCAAAATTATAATTCTCAATTTGTGGTTCATGCATAACGTTTCATGCGATATGGAAATTGGTGAGTGTAGTAAGTTTGTTCCCCAATTGTTATTTTTGTGCTTCTTTTTGGTTTGTATTTGGTCGTTGGAGGAGTTGTAAAAAGGGACCGATCGCGATTGGAGAGGAGCGTTGGGTAAAACTTAAACTGGAAATGGTTATTGGGTTATGTTGTTCTATGTATTTGCCAAATCTCTATAAGGCTCAGCCAGCATCTAGCAGGTAAGTAGCAACAAAAAAGAAGTAAAATGGGACAAGAAGAATGATATTTACGGAAACGAGTGTTGGCATTATTGCCATTTGCGTTGTTTCCTCCGCTACTATTCAATAGGATTTGGGCAAGATTTTGCTGGTCTCTTCTCCAGGGTAATGAAAGCTCTGCAAGAGTGGGGCTATGATCATCATCGATAAAATACTTGGAAAAGCGTCGTTGTCCAGGATGTCTATGAATGGGTTGAGAGTTGTGCGGATACTCTCGCTCCATAAAAGATTTCACACTACTACAACTAGACTGGGACCAACGTCTCTCGTTCCAGTCCTGGTTGTTATTCTGTGCATCTCCTGCAGGTGCTGTACAGTATATCGATAGATACATCGAGAATTTAAAGTACTTAATGAGTGATGTATAAGGGCTATGAATTTAAAAACTGGCAAATTAATCCCAAAGGAAATATTATTTGGTTCTCTCGTGTGCAATTATTTCGATAACTAACAAAATTTCATTCAAAACTTTTTATCGTCATTTTATCATCCAGCTTTTAAAGATTACGGAAACTTGTTGATAAATAAAAAGAGCTGCAAAACGGGAAAATATTTTTTGCAATGATAACTTACGTTGGCCGCCTCCTCCTATAAAGTAGATTCCGACGTCGCCGTCCCTCTCATCTCCTCTTCCCTGCATTGTCTCATCAGTCATGCTGAACACAGGGTTATCGTACTCTATTGAAAATATTAAACCAAAAAGCATAAATATTTTTCAGGTTGACTGAACTTCCGCTATTCAAATCAGAGAACCGTATTTATAAACAACGTGAGTATAATTATTTTCTGCAGATAAAATAATATGTTTCATCCGAATAAAATATTTCTGTCTGTCCGTATAAAAACTACCATCAGATTAAAATTATATTAGCCGATGTCCGTCTCACGGACAAAGTCAAGCTACGGAACGTACATACAAGTCATGCAATAAACCGTACGTGTACGAATTTGGTAGATTATTTTCATAATTGCAATTTTCAACATGTTGAGTTGAGCAATAATAAATAATAGAAATATTATGAAAAAAGGGATGATTGCAAATATTTTAAAAAGCATCTGAATTATCCTTCTTTTACCTTCACCATCTCCATAATTTACTCTTCCGTTCATGTATGTTCCATCCTTGTTGAGGTTTCCAGTACGCCTAGTCTTTCCGGATTTCATGGCACGTTCACTAACCATCCTTCTGAAATTCATTTGCTGTCGGTAGTTGACCTGGGGCTGGGGTTCTGTTCCCAAATCATTTTCGTTAACAGCATGCCTACTGTAACTGAGTCGACGGTGTTGCTGTTACGTGAAAGTGGAAAAGGCAAATGTTTTATAGCGTGTTTCATTGTTAGTCTATTTAATTTCATAGCATCATATCATTGAAAAAGTGCTATGAAATCAATTATATCAACTTACTCGTCGCGATGGCTTGTATAGCTCTTCTGCAAGAAGATGATGAATCTTTGCATCGTTCATATCCTTCCGTGACAAATTGTACTCAAGCTCTTGCAGATCCAGATTCCAGTTGCTTGCATCGTATGGCTCATCCCCAGAACTGTAATATTTGCAATAAGAGAAATGCGTTATTCTCTTAAGAAAAAATCAATAATGCATGTGCCTATGTAGTCCAACAACTATTCCAAGCGAATAATATGTAAACGTTTCTCTCTTGAAGTTAAACAGATGGAGTGTTTACATGGAACTTTCCATCATGTTTTATGGCAAAGTTCATCTCGATAAATTCTCGTAAAAAATCTTTCAACTATAATGTACTACTATAAAACGCAATAACCGGAGCAATTTTAATGGCCGCTTTTCTAGAATTGGACAAATAACTTCCGCTGCTTGGGTGGGCATAATTGCCTTCTGCTTTCTACGCCTTTTTACTTTCGCCAACTTCATAATATCATTGAAGAATTAAAACGGAAGGGGAAAAAAGAAGATAAAAGTAGTCGTAAAAGGAAGTCATTATAATATAGCCTTATTGTTATTTTTCTTCCATAAAACAAATACTTATCTTTTATAATCTGCTTTGTACTTACCCTCCAGGAATGTTGTTTCGAATGAGAGCAGCCATGGACTCGGCATTCAATTTATTCATTTGAAGACCATTCATATTGCCCATTGGGTTTTGGTTCATCATATTCATTGCATCTCTCATGGCAAGTTTAGAGAAGGTCTCCAAAATCTTGGGCTCTGCTCCTTTCAGATCACGAATGAGACAAGGTCGAATATATGCGTTGTCAAATTGTTTAAATCTAAGGTTGAAAGTCAAAATAAAAATTAGTTCTCTGGAACGCGCTTTGAATCCGATTGTCATGCATTAAAGCGGAAAACATTTTAGGTAAATTAATTTTTCATACTTGTCTCTTAGTTTGTAGTGTCCAGTTTGCCCAATAATGCTTTCCAATGCAACCATTGTGTGATCCATCAACTAAAGGTTTGCAATAAAGACATTTTTAAAATTAACGCTTTAATTACCAATTATTTTAAAATTGAATGAAACACGTGGGGAGAGAAATAAGGAAAATGCAAAGGAAAACTTGTTAATAAAAACTTTGTTTGATTTTATAGCTTAATTATATGTTTGTGGCTTACCCTTTCGTGAATTCTTTCGTTCATGGTTGGCTTCCTCTTCTCCGCCCGCTTTACTTTCAACCAGACGACAAGAGGTTTGATTGTTATGCCCTGGATTTAATTAAAAGGAATAATTAAAAATTAAGAAAATCCCATAATCATTCTCACCACCATATAGTTAATGACTAGAAGGAACAGTTTTGTCTTCTCATCGTTTTCAAACAAAATATCATTTAAAGACAAGGCCCACACAGCTACATGAGAACATCCCATAATTTCCAATTTCTTTATTTCTTGAAAGGAAAATGCAACTTTGAATGAGTCATGAAAATATGAAAATAACGATTTTTAAACGCATTCATGTCAATAGAAAATAAAAGTATGAATGGAGTGATGAAGTAAAGCTATTAATTCTCCGCTCGACTACTGTGTTCAAGTTAGTTAAAAGTAGTGAACCAGCTTGCTTATTATTTAAATTCTCTTCCCCTCCTGTCTTATCGGTTTGGTTCCGTCCCCCTTTTGTCCACTAATTACTTTTGCGTGTTGCAATGAAAACCTAGAATTTTTCGTGGGCGGTAGAAACTGATGAGGATGCGATGAGATGAAATGATGACAATGCAAAATAAAATTAGCCAATTTTTTGGGACTACAGAAATAATTCACGATCACACAGGTACTAGAATTAAGTTGTTTTTCTTAGATAAAACAGACAAGTTCGTGAAATGAAGGTTTTGTAGGTTTTCAAGTTGATTTTTTGAGACTGTCGTCTCGTCAGTTAGAAAAACTACTTTATAGTTTTTCATGTCATTGCGGATTTGCTAGGAGAGTAGGCTTATGATTTACATTATACTCGACAATTGTTCCTTCTGCATTTTTTGCATTGTTTTCAAATCTTACCTGAAGAAACACTGTGAAGTAGATGACAGCAATTGTGGTAGTGATAAACATTTTTCTCAACTCATCATCCTCGTTTACCGCATCCTTTTTGATGAGCAGGACCAAAGCGAAGGCAACTGCACCTCGAAGTCCACCATAGCACATCACAAATTGATCCACTCTTCCTAACTTGTGCAGCCTAAATCGATTTGCTATTGCGGATAAAAATATTGTACCTGTGCAAAAAATATTTTGCATAAGTCACAATACTTTTTTTAAAGTTTTGATTATTGTCTGAACTTTCAAAAGAAAATTTGCATCATTACCCAAAATCCGATAAAGTGTACAGAATATAATAGTAAATACGATGAACCACAAGTTTGGGTTGTGTTTGTCGTTAATTGTGGAGACGCCAAGAAACATGAAAATAATCGTTTCAGATGAGCTGCTTAACATTTTCATTGCGTATTTGACGGTTGTGTTGGATTTGTGTGAAATGTTCGCCTGCACATAATTCTTCATCGTGATCCCACAAAATGTCACCCTATTTAGCATAAAATAAATAAATAAACACGCAATGTTAGTTAAATATTTAACATCTAAAGTTTTCATATTGCATGCCACATTTGGTCATAAAAGGCTTTCATCAAGTCGTAAAATTAATTAAATGTAATATAAAAGCTGCGGCAATGCAGTGCCAACTACATAAAAAGAGTTCAGTTTTTGTCAATATAATTTTGGCTTAACATTTTTTGTACAATCCTTAAAGATGAAATAAAGCTGCATTTATTTGCATTTAAAGAGGTGTATATTTTATCAAATGCAAAGGGACAGCCGAAGGCTAATTGACCATCATTTGGTTGGATTTTGCTTTAAAATCCTTTTTTCCTTCTCTATTTTTGGGCTCAAAAGTAAATCACGCAAAATAATAAAAAGTATTATTTTAGCCATTTAAAGAATCGTAAAGGAAGGTGTTGACGTAAAAAGTATTGTTAAAAATCAAATATTTAATTCAATCGTTTCACAGCCAAGGTAAAAAGGTAAGAAATAAAATTGACTTTAAAGGAAATGCATTGTCACTTAAATAAAATGGGGTGAAGAAAGACAAACTTACGCCAAAATTCCTGACATGTGGAAAGTTTCCGCACAAAGGAAAGATAAATAGGCCATTACAAAGACGAATACGGGCTCGATCACACGCACATGATTTGTGAAACGAGTCACGAATCCAGTCAGGAATCCCCAAATGATTCCGATAGCTGTACCTCCCAAAGCAACAACAGGGAAAGAGGCAATCCCTTTAACGACTTCCATCCCTGTAACATTCTCGGCACCCATTTTGGCATAGTCTTCAAACATGTGATACAGCACCTATTACAAGGAAACATAAATCCAAACATTAAAAATTGTTCTATGAAACCAAGCAATCATAAAAAGTTATTCCAGTTTGATTTATATTCTCTGTTTCTGTAATAAATTTGCATAATCAATCGTGACTAAAAGCGCAAATATTGATATGATAATTGCACATGCAATAAATATTTATTCTTTTTAATAACCATGAAAAATTGTGTGAATCCTTTTTGATTTACAAATTAACATAACAATACTTGCTTCATTAAAGAAAAGCTTAAATGGAGCCAATAATGCCTTTGAATTGTCGTTGGAGCTCACGCCAGCATCTTCATTATATTTGCCAATAAGGTAAAAAATGTGTGATATAAAACTTTATGGTAAGGATTATGTCATATCATGTATTATATTTTGAGCTAGGTTAGTAATAAAAGTGACAGTTGGCATGCATCTTAATCTCAAGAGGAATAATTTATAGATTAATTGCAAGATGCTGATGTTGATGAGTGGTGGATGTGGGCGATCCCTTTTTCCTTCATTTTATTCATCATTGACAACGAGCCTAAATAGCAATTTAGCCAAATATAACACGAAATGAATGAATTGAATAATTTAGTGTTATTGTGGTAAGCGAATCTATATGCTACAAATCAAGATCACCATTCATAAGGATGAATACGACCGTCCATTTCAACAAACAATGACATTGACCAAAAATGCAATGTTCTTTTAAAGCAAACAACTTCATTTTTCGTGGAATAATTGAGAGTGAGAATGCGTTATGGGTATTTTATAGATCTTCTTCCTCTTTAATCATTGCCCATACATTCCAATATCAAGTTCACGACCGTGGCAGGTGAGCAGGCTTCCTATCAGCATCTTTATAGTTTCCATAATAAATCAGAATTACCAATTTGTCAATATCACCATTCACATTTTTATGCTAAAAAGGTGCAACATTTTAATAAAATGTTTTTTTACTTAAAATGATCAAAGTGAAGATTCTTTTCAGAAATCTTTTTAGCCAAAATTGATCTCCTTCAATGTCATGTTTCAATCGTTTAAAAAATTATATACATCCCCATTACTTAACAAAGTTATCACAATTTTTCAATCCTAAAAGTTTAATTTTTAAACAAAAATTATTAAACACTTACACGAAATATGTGACAGTAGATAATGGACTTGGATTAATGCATTTTATATTTTTTGGGGATTTTTACCTTGAAAGCCCAACAACCTTTTAATACGCAATTAATAAAAGCGACATCAGTCACATTTATTCACATAAATTTATATGTGCTGTAGACATGAGATTTACTCCCACCAAGCACGCATTATGTAAGTTTTAGGAAAAAGCTTACAATCATTCAGCAAATAGCATTAAGCACATGGCACTTGCTTCCCGACATGACAGTCACGTCAGGGCTACCATTTAGTCACATGACCAAAATTGATAATTTTAGCGTTTAACAATGAAACATTTTTAAACGAAAATTTTGACTTCCATCAGGAACCAGACGGAGGCTATCAATTCATAGAAGGTTTTTGAATTACCATCATCTCATGATTTTAGTTCAAGTGGCGAGGTTTTCCATTTGTCATCAACCCGATTCCTGGCACGTCACCGTCAGTTTCTCATTTTAAATGAAAAATATTCCTAGAGGGTATCCCTCATTAATCAATAGGGATGATTTTATGTGATGATCAGTAGTAATATCCTAATAGCCAATTATTTTTATCAATTTGCTTGAAAGTCCAGTCATTTATCATGATCAATGTAAAGGCCCTGAGATTTATTTCAGTTGTACGTGGAAATGAAGTACTCCGTTACAGATTATTTTGCATTCGCGTTACATATTTGTTTCCGATCTTGTCGTTAACATAAGAAATGTCATGATATTTTTATTTTTTATGCAACTGTGGAGGTGATCTGGAAAGTTCGGTATGCCATCTGAGAGATAAGCTAAATGCCTTCTTGCTCTTGTTAAGTCACAACCACTTACTTCAACCAACATTACTTGAGAGTGAGAAGGTAAGGTTGAAAACTAATTATCTTTCTGACCTTAATAATCAAACCAGTAATAAAATTAAAAGATGCCAAGCGTTCTTGTCATTGTTCTTCAACCAATGCTAATGGAACCTAGTCAGTTGACATAAACAATGACTAAGAATATGTTATTTAAGCTATGATGCAACGTAAAACTATTTAAGCTATAATTTTATTACTCGTAGTACCTCTACCACAATTATTATTACCCTGGGTTGCTTTGTCTTTTGATTATGGACAAGTGATGAAATATATAAAGACTGAAATTTTTGCGGGGATGGATATTGATATGATTACAAATCATAGCAGTAAACATGACGTAATCCCATATTTAACGCATTTTTTCTAAATGATGGTTTCTTATTATTTTCTTCTTTGTTCCTTCCGTGTGTGCAAAGTGAGATCAATGATTGAATTCAGACATGCCTTACTACAGAACAGTGGCACTGTATGATTTTTAATTTTGCATAACTTGCACCGTTGTTTTCCTTCCTACCAGCAACTGTATTTCAGACGCCGACCTTCATTCCATACGGTTGCTCCTTTATCATGATTAACCTCATCATTTTCATCGTCATAAATGCAAACAGCTATTAAACCTAAAATGTGTGTTACGATTAAAACAATAAGAATCGTTTTGTTGAGGTGACTTGTCTTCGCCAACGACGACAGACTTATTTTGAATGATATGAACTCATCATTTTTTTCAAAAGGAGTAACTTTTTGGCCTATGGCCATGAATGATTACTCCACAAGATAAAAAAGAATAATGTTTGATGACTTTCGCAGCGATCTCGATGGTGGTCTCCTTCAATTTGCTAGCCAAAGGGGCTGCTATCCTGCCCAACCCCTACTTATTTACAAGTTTTATGGAGCACGTTGATAAGAAAAATGGAATTAAATTGGAGGTTTTGGAGCTATATGGCTACATGGCTATTACATCCAATCCAAACCTTACATAAAATTAATTTTGAAGAATATATAATGAAATCATAAAAAGTAGATTTGACAATGGCGAGTGATGGAAACTATTTCATATTAATCAAGATTAGCTTCTTAAACTTAATGCCATCCAGATCATGAAAAAAATTATAAACTACTATAAATATGACAATCGGGATCCCCGCCTGGATTATTTATATTAGATAATAAATACCAAACATCAGCAACTAATGAATGATGGTTTGTTCAATTTTCCTTGTAGAAATGAATCATAGGTACATAAGGATGAGATTAAAATTAAAGGTAGACGACGCGATGATGACATATGTAAAAATTATATAATGTACCCAAACTATTTTTGACAAGTTAAAGGGAGGAAACTTCCCCACAAAGCATGAAAGGATGCAATCCATCCATCTGCCACGACATTGCCGACAAAATGTTAATTAGTTTAAGGTGGACTCATGCACTGGCATATTATAATGTCAACAAGAGTGACTAATGACTAAAGAAGGTGGTTATTAATAGATTTGTTGAGTACGTGAAACAATATTTATTTAATTTTATAAAATTGTTTGAGTGATTCTGGTCACTTTCATCATTCTCAAAGAAGCTAGTTTTGGTTAAAAATTTACAAGTTGACCTTCAATTAACAGAATGTCATCAACATTGCATTTACCAGTACATAAGTCAATAATTTTTATGGTACATTGGACCATGATATATCTTCTTGGCTTTTAAAAAATGAAAGACAAAAGAGCGACATGTGTAGAATAGTTAACAAACAAGGCTTTTAAGCTTATTTACGCAAGGCATAAGTAAGTAGTAATTAATAGAGATTTTATACGTAGACAAATCATATTTAGACGTAAGAAGATGACAACGCAATATAGTGCAATCTTATGCTTTGTCCAAAGTAAAAAAACTTTTAGAAAGAACAAAAAAGGGTTTGACAACGTACCACAGTGACAGCGTCATTCAGAAGTGATTCTCCGAACACGACAATGTAGAGGACTTCGTTGACGTGGATTTCCTCGAAGACAGCAAGCACAGCGACGGGATCTACGGCTGATATTAAAGCGCTGAATAAAAGGGTTGGGAGGAGTGTGAGATTGACACTTGGGCCAAAAATGCCAGTATAACCAAGCCCCCAGAGGGATATACCTGAAAGCGGAAGCATTTGACATATGACATAAATTTTAGAAGGTTTGCAAATTTCAAATTGCAAAATTATTTAAATTAATTTTACCAATAGAAAATGTATTCCAAATTGTTCCAATGACTGCAAAAAGAAGGATAGTTCCAAGGTTGTTGAAAAAGAGACGATTGGGCATGAAATATCCAGCGTCCAAAATGATAGGTGGAAGCATAAATTGAAAAAAGATCTTCGGGGTAAGTGGAGACACGTGAATGCTCTGGGTGTGAAAAAGAAGAAATCCAATGACCCAACCGACAAAGATTAAGAGGCAGGATTCTGGGAATATGTGGCTCAATTTTGGGGCCATGTGGAAACCTAGAAATTAGAATTTTACATAATTAGTAGACAGTCTAATTAGACCCATATGTAACCACCGGATGTTTTCAGTTGTTGACGAAATAATTAATTTTGATTAGTATTTATCAAAATTTTATGTGACGTAACTTGATAATTAATTTCTTAACGAATCTCAGTAAAAAACCTTGATTGTGGGTTTTACTCTCATCCCTCCAAAAATTATAATTACGTACGACGTGCCATAATTAAAATTATAAGTTAAACAATGAATAAAAAGGTGCGAAAAAATTTCATTGAATTTTCCACATCTTTGTTAGCAAATCTAAAGTTGTTTGTGTGTAGGTATTCTACTATATATTATGTAGTTTTAAAAAACTTTACAAGAATCATTTCCTTGCAGCGTCCTTGCACTTGCTTGCTCATCATTGTACTTGGTAAAAATTCTCAAAATTCAACCAGCAAAATGGAGGCCACCTTCATTGACAGAATATCAAAGGCACGTGCATAATTCCATAGTGTTTCTCATAAAGTAAAACATCCCCTTTAATTATCTCATTCCTTTGTTACATAAAATTCGACCCTACCGTGTTTTAATTGAAAAGTACCAAAAGCTGTTAATGAAGCAAAAATGCTTTGGAGGGAAATTATTTTACTTTTGTCTTAAGAAAATTGCTAGTTTTAGAAAAATACCAATTAAAAATTAGATATTTTTATTTTCATTTGATTAAAGTTTGAAAGCTACTACTTGTGTTACTCGAAGGATGGCCATGACCATACCCAGCATTAGACACTGATACCGTTTCATATCAAAGAAGTGTACTTACGGTTTATATTTTTGCTGATGGAACAAATTTGTAAAAGAAGGATTTTCAAGGAAGTTAAAAAAACTCTGCTGTTTTAGTTTTTGTTCAATTGTTCTACTTTTCAATTACTGAAATTGTAACAATTAATGCAATAGCGAGCAGACACAGTGCTAAACATGTACAAAGTTTAGTTCCCATCAGTCGAGGCAAGTATTGTTGATTCCCACGATTGTTAAAATACTAAGTCTTTTAATGAATCCGCCAGTGCAGTGTCTTTAAGAGACCTATAATCTACATGTCCCATGCATAACATATTGTACTTATTCGTTTCGCCTTTTATTTTGAAAACTACGTAAATTTGGACATCATCTAATTGTTCTGTATATGTTACGTAAGATATTGAATATTTTTCTGGCATAATTTGTTTTCCAAGATACATAACTTTACATCCGAACATAGCGTAGATCTTCTATATTTAGTTTCCTTCCAGCTTCAAGCAAACTCATATTAGGTAGTCTCTTAAGCAAGTTTAGATGATGAGATTTAAAGAAAATCAAATTTCTTTTGCATCAATCAACTCATTATTATCCTTCTACAGATTTGCAAACATTTCCAATGATCTGCTAAAGAAGGAGTAAAAATTATATTAAGCAAAGAAAGTAGAAGAAGTCAATCAATATTTATTTACATAATTTTCTCCTCCCTATTTGCCCTTTTTGCTTACGTCTGGTTTTCCATTTCTCTGTGATATTGAGTAAATTGTATATATTTTCTATAAATTGCCTTCTTTCCAATTAATCTGCTTATAAGAGTTCTGCCAACTTTTCCTTTTTTTGTTTTTCTCTTTTTCCTTTTTCTGAACATATTTCGCTATTTTTAACATAATTTATACAAAAAACGTTTCCACAAGATTGATTATGTCGACATCCCTCCATTTATATTATTTAATAATTTAATGACTTTATGATTCCTTGCTTCTGGCACATTATATCTTGCTTATTAACATTATCATCCGCATCCCACAACGGTTTAATATTACGTCAGTAGTATTTAGCATAATAGGTATAAGCTGATGAGAACCATTAAAATGTTTAATATACTAAATTGAAGAGACTGACTCATTTTTAAAGACTTTGTTTGAAAAAATGAAGTCTGTTTTTCTACGCTTTTTAAAATAAAATTTTCTCACTCTTTTTCATAAATCATTTGACTATGCGCGCTGTTTCGATTATTACAATATGATGATGAGGATGATATTACAAAACCTCAACCTTGAAGAAAACCCTGTAATTTCCTTCGCTTGAATGAAACAGAAGAAGAAATGGAGATATAAGGAGAGCCTAACTATAAATCGTTGCACATTTTTCAAAGAACAATATTTTATTATGCTGAATGCGAAAAAATAGTTCATTTTTTAAAGAAAAAGTGGGCGCTGCTGCTATGCGCTGCAAGCAAAGACTTACTGGCTTGAATTTCCAAGAAATGTACTTTTTTGTCAAATTTTATCCAAAATATTATGCCGGAATTCACAGGAGAGCGTGACAATAAAATTAGATATTATGATGATGAATGATTATGAGCATGATTGTTTTTTGTCCAGGATTATAAGTATCACATGGCGATGATTGTTAGGATCGAACGATGTTTGACGTGCTCTAGAGCAATTTGATTACGAAATTAAAAACTTGAATAAATTGAGAATGTCATAAACTAATTTTCTTTCTTCTTTCAAAGTTTTTAATAGCCTGAGTATATTCAGGTGTTATTTTCACATGCGCCGATGCCGATTTTGGCAATTTGATACTCTAGCAAATGCCTAATTAAATTTAAATGTAGATCTGCAATTTATGGCATCGGAATCTTGTAAATTTCCATTTTCCTTTAGGTACTACTCCAAGTTAAGCATTTTATGGAAACTATAACCGTTGGCATTATAATGTATTTCGCGTCAGCATAATAAATTTAAACTAATCCTATAGCTCAGCCGCCATCCTCATTTAAGTAATTATGTTCTTATATTAGACACACATAGGATTTCAAAATTGTATTCATTTAATGACCACTTTACACCTTTCATTCTTATGATTAGTTGGGATGACGCTTTTACAACTATTGAAGACAAACAAGGTCGTAAAATTAATATCTAATTTCGAAAAATAATGTGGGATTTCCAAGAACAAAGTCAGAAGCCCGCGCTATAGATATCCCTTGGTGTATTTAATTGCTTTTCAAGAATTACATTGTTGATCAAAGATCATCATGAGTCATGCATGCAAATTTCATTCAGATAGATTTCTGAATAACAACGTCACAATCATATATGATTCTGACATGATTTGAAAATCCCTTCGATAAAAAAATCCTGATTTAACCAGAATTTGCCAAACATTAATAATATTTGGGGATATTTTTTATTGAAATGAATGTTGTTGCGGTTTATGGCATATGCCCCTGATTATGATATATACCTAATTTTTTGGCTTTGATTCCATCTATTTTCAATTGCCTCCATTCATCCATGGACACTTACAAGACATGAAAGTGACATGTATAACGGCTTACTAACTGCCAAATAAAAGAAAATGGAGAATTAAGTATGATTGCTTGATTGGAGAATAAGTGAATGATAGTTGTTATTATTGTTACATTTACTACGGAGGAGGAGACAATGGTAAAAATAAGGTACTGAAACGAACAATCATTTAGAAATAAATTTTATTTGTCTGTCGCTGCCGCCATTATCTTACCTTAAGTATAGTATCATAGCTTTTAGTAAATATATTAATTTAGCCAGGTACAATGTCATTTCTTTCCAATTGCCAACAATGACAATGACTAAAGACAGTTTGTTGCAGTGTCAAAAACTGTAATTTAATGCAAATAATGGCAGTACTCATGTTTTGCCGACGCTCATGTTGGTGAAGTGCGCTGCTGTGAGCTAATCGTAACAGAACAGATTCGACAACGCCAGAGACGACGCGAATGAATGCTGTTGTGACTTACTTGCCTTGGAGGTTGTTTTTTATATGAACATTTTTACCGTATCCATTAGGGATCAGCAGTGTTTCATACAGCAGTATCTTTAACAGCGTCATGTCAAAGGTGCCACACAAGGCAAAATTGCGAGACGTTAAGTACAATGCCACACAAACTTGACTTATTGATTCGTTCTTCTCTATCCATCTTTTTTACCCTTCCATGCACCTTTTTAATACATGTTAAATAAGACAACGAGAGAGGGACGTGTACTGTGCCTAATGCATTTCCGTCAAGTAGTAAAAAAGAAACAAAGAAGATGAATATCACTTTCATTAATTTAAACAAAAACAGATTTTAAGAAGAGGAATCACGCTGTTGCAATGAAGATGACTTAGAGAGGATAACGAATTCTGTGTAATTGTAGCATGTTCTCTTACAGTCATTACATGTGATATCTCGAAATTGAATCAAGTAAAGTTGGTACTTACAATTCTCGTATAATTCCGAAGTTAAACAAAAGACATGTGAATTGTCTCAAGTTCAATGTACGAAAAGTTTGTTCGTGTGAGAAATGCAGCACACAAGGGAACATGAAAATGGAATGATTCTGTTATTCTCTCGCAATCACATTGCTTTTTTCAGTAGTGGGAGAGTTTTTTTTACACAAATCTAGCCCATTTTTCTTTTTAAAAAATAGCACTAATTTTTCAGAAACCGGTTCCTGATCTGGTTTTTATACAGAAAGTAAATATTTATAGGTAATGATTCATTATAATAACATATTTTGTTTAGTAACATATATTTTGCCGACATTCTCGCCTATATTCCATCATCATTTTTCATACTTTAAGTTCCAACTTTCAAAAAAGTAATCGTCATTATCTTAATTAAATGTACTGGTGTTCCAATTTGCTCTTTTAAATGAGATTTCAATTTTTCACGCTTCAATCATTCAAGATTTGGCGTTTTGGCACATAATAATCAGGAAGTCTCAAATACAACCTCTTACAACACTTTATTAGCTGTAGTTTTGATTATATGATGTTGCCCTCTATCGAAGTACAACTATTTACAACAAACCCTCAAATAAAAGCATCAATAATTATGCAATTTTATACAAACTTGTGTAGGAATAAAATGATTTTGAATAGATTGAAAGTAAATGTCAAAAATTTTGACTGATCATTTAATCTTATTGTGTAGGAAAAGAGTGGAGTTCAAATTCATTATGGATTTTTAGTTCACTAAAATTATCAAGGGAGTGAGGCGTTTTGAAATTTGCCAATTTACAAATAAAGTGTAGTTTTTTAAGAAAATAATGATATGTTTGGGTTCTTTCTATCATTTTTATGCAGTATCATGGTAGTGCTTTAATAATAGAAATTTATGTAATAATTTTAGCCACAAACAGACACTTATTTGGTCAATACAAAATTTGTTCGATAGTTCGTGCACATTAAAGTAAAATTTATTTTAGTCAAATCAAGGTCGCTCATGTTCAAATTAACTGCTTTTAGACAGTCATTTATGCAGTGAATATATGCCTACTGTCTAATGTTTAAATATTTGCTAATTTTTACTCACCAATTTTTGCCAAGCTAGCACAGAATATCCACAGGGCTATGATGAAAGGTGTTTCCACCTCCTCAAAGTCCACCTTGACGACTTTTATCCCGTGTTCCTCTTTTTCATGACCTCCAGAATGTACGTGATTTGGATCGTCATTAGTCGGATCTCCCTCGAACGTTTCCGCAGGTCCTTTATGTAGAATTGGCACTCCAAAATCATGAAAGTCAGAATTTGCCAAGGAATCTGACTTCCCTGCAGTCTCTTTAATATACATGGAAAACAGGTAGTAGCCAACGACGAGCCAAAAGTATCGTCGCGGATTCAACGGTTTAACATGACTGTTGTCGCTGTTGGGGCCTCGGCCCCTTCCACTCCTTCTTGCCATCCCTCCTCCACTCATTGCTATATTTTTGTTTTTTTTCTTAGGATTCAATCTTTTTCTTATTTTTTTGTTATATTTGCCACTGAATTTGTATAATCAAACAGAAATTTCGCAGCACATTCACAAGTTAAATTATTTAATCATGTTTGTTAATATCTTAAGAATCAGTTCGAAAAATATTAAAACCTTTTATTCAACGAATCAACGCTAATAAGAAGTTTGAAGCGTTTATAATTTCCACTTTAATAATTGATTGTCATCAACCAACTGCACCTCCAACAGTCAATGTAGCGGATACTGATGCAAAGTAAGAAGTTTGTTGAAGTTAAATTGGAATAAGTGTAGGGAAAAAGAAGACCCTCCACTCCCACGTCTTTGATTACGTCTGGGCTGGTGTTATTACGCTGCCTCCTCATTGGATTAGCAGAATCTGGAAATGAGCAGAGGAAAGGAAAAGAGTAAGTATTAAATAGTAAAATATTTCTGTAACACAACGCTCATCATCATCATTATTGAAGCAGCAGGAGCGCACTTACTCATAGACACACAACAGACAATTACTTTTAAAAAACTGCCTCTGTTATTATCAAAATCATTCATACGGTGACTACTGATGATGGTTACGCTTTGACAAAACCAATAGAAATCTGATGGATCATTCGTCATTGTAAATTCATTTTACCGTTTCATTCCAGTTAGTTATATGCTGGTGACGATACGTGTAGATAACCAAAGCGTGCAGTTTGCATTCCTTTCCTGTGACTGAAAATATTGTAGGGATTGGGAATGATGATGAAATTTTTAGTCACGGCCACGAGTAAAGGAAAACGAAACAATTTTTCTACAGGAAATTATGGTTTTTCATATTTTAAAGTCTTGCTTAGAGTAACTAGACTAATCATAATAAATCATACAGAGAAACATATAGAAACATAAACGTCATGCTTTTACTGCTGTCAAAAAAACTTTCCTTAATTTCTGTTTAAATTAGGTAGACCGGTAGAAGACGACAAAAGCCATATCCCCTTTTATTTAATTGCTTTAAGCTAACTTCAACCTTGTAATTTCACACATTGTACGTTTTACAAGCCTTTGATTCCTTTTCTTTGAAAAACAAGAGCACAGGAGGATAATCATATCAAATCATGCTTCATGCCCCCTTCTTCTCTGATGATGACGATGAAGGGAAAGGATGAAGGAATGAAATAATGTAATTGGATGTCTTTCATGTCAAGGAGAGATATGAAATTGCAGTGAAACTGGAGAAAGTGTA
>JAANSO010001442.1:0-17075 GCA_036507315.1 Lepidocyrtus fimetarius | reverse complement strand
CAGAAGTAGCCAAAGATATGATTGATTTCATAATTGAAGATATTAATTCCAATTCTGTTGCATTAAGAGCCGGAAATGTTTATCCGATCACGTTCACTCTAATTGCTAGCGTAAAAGATTTTTTAATAATTAATCGTTAAATTTATTTGTATTTCAGGGCTCAAATTTAGATTGGTTTTTCGTTATTTTTCAGATATTGGGAGCAACTGTGACTTACTTTATTATTTGTGTTCAAGTTCAGTAATAATTTTGCTTGGTGTTTCATTCTTAATAGATTTAAACATTTATTATTACATCTTATGCAATGGTTTTGTTTGTGATTAAATTTCATTTTCTACTTTTAATGGTTAACTTAATCAGGTAAATTATAGCTTCAGTAATTATCGAAATCAAGGCCCCTACAAATAGCAATTGATAAGCTAATGAAACATGTTCATTAGTAATTTGCACCAGACTTGGTCCATTGTTTACGCACCTGGGTTGAATCCGCCTTTCATATTCGGTGTGGTAACGGAATCGAAATCCTCTCTCATTTAGCCGCAAAAGTCTGCAAGATGAAGTTCCTCATCATTATAAAAGCGTTTTTTGTCTATCGTTATAAATGATCTTAGAATATTACATAAAATTAATTTCTCCCTTAAGAGGCAAATCCTTTTTGATAATCATTGCCCTGGGGTATTTAATCCTTGAAGGAAACGAAGAAATCCAACATGATTCTCGGTTGTTTTCAATTAAACGAGTAGCAAATGACAAGGTAGATGCGTAAAATTCATTTATTTGGTTAAACAAAACATATCTTCCGTCTTCCGGTTTTGGTGCAATCACTCTTTGCATCATTTCTCTGTAATTCTGTGGCATTACTTCAATATACGGTTGCTTTCGTAGCTGAACATGAAGGGATTCCGGGTAAAGTCTTTCAAGTTGGTTGGCGTTACGAAAACCGTAAAATGTATAGCCAAACCTTAGCAAATCCCCTCGATTTCTTATTAAACGACCGTCGTTATTAGCCAAATTGGAGATTACTTTTGCCGAGTAAACATTGATGAGAAGAGTAGCAAGAAATAAACTGGGTATTATGTAAACCACTTTGTAAATTTTAAAATTCTGAATGTTTGGCCAGATTTTTCCTAAAATTAAATAAACCGGATGTATAAGGATTTCTGAAATTGAAAAATCCGTACTTCTGAACTGTTTTAATGTTAAAACAGCAATCGAAAAATAGAGGATTGTCAAGATAAGAAAAATTATTAAAATAGCCATCCAAAGATTGAAAGTGAATGGAAGAAGTAAAATGCTGTCGTAGTCTTTATGAAGTGGCTGGCGGAAGAAAAGGCCTTTCCTATTAAAATGAAAAAAATGTTTAAAAATTAGTAATAAATAATTTAGCATGTAATAGAGAACTAAAATATTTACGATTCACTAATGATTGCATGCAAAAAGATGAAAGAAGAACCAAGTCCTTCATCGTAATCCAACTCTTCCTTAAATTGATAAGCAACTAGATCTGCACTCCCATTCAGAATGTAGTTTATTGTGCTTCCAAAACGGCCGGGTTCAGGTATTACTTGGAAACTGAAGAGAGTAATTTTAATGTGTATTAACAAGGTATTCCCAAAGTATTTTTTGGAGTATAATAACAAAGCTTACTTTAAATTCAATGCGTCTTTGATATCATATATCAATTTGGCGTAGATTCCGTCAAAATACAAAGTTGTGCCATTTTTTAATCGTAATGAATTTCCAGCCGTTTCCGGGCCTCGTGTAACCTTTTAAAAATATACCTTAGGTAAGTTAATTTCATTCTAGTTTTAATTAAAAAACTTTAAAAATTTATTTTAAAACCTGCAAGACAACTCGCAGAAAACTGCTTTCCTCTTGGTTTCTGGTGCTGTAGCTCATCTTATTTCAATAGTTTGCTAATTCCAAAACTATTCTACATTTTGAATTTATTTGACCTTATAAGTACGTATCTATTGATTGTATAGCAAAGCTGCATTAAAATGTGCGTATTTTAAACAACAAATTTGCCTAATTTTCTAAATGAAAGTATTTTTGAATGCTAAGAATGTAAACGGTATTTTAACACTGTAAATTTTTGTGCCGAGTTAACAGCAGTAATTGTACAGTTAAATTGTCCGAAAAGTCCAAGCAACGAAGTGGAGTAGATTTTTCAATGAAGTTAATCGACCCAAACTGGACTTTAAGTGGAGGACAAGCTTTAACAAATACACGGAACCATTTCCGTTCAGAATAGGATTTAATATTGCCAGTATCTTGAACGAAATCAGCCATATTTCTCAAAATCCTTTTAGATTCCGTATGAACTTCAGCCATTCCACCTAGCCAAACTATTATGACAAGAACGCTACAAACCCCCAGCAAAACAAACAGCAATTTAATCAAAATCTCTCCATTTAACTCAATTCTAATTGGAAAGACTAAGCAAATTGGGAGGAGTACAACGTCAAATACGACCAGTGCTGCATTGACCAATTTCTGCATTTCATTTGAAATCGTTGCTAAATACTGAATACTTCGAAACCCATTGGAAATTTCCTGTCCTTTGATTACTTTAAGTTGAATAAGTTTCCAGAACTTGGAAAGTGCATGGATTAAAGCCAAAGTGTAAATTATTTGCACATTTGAGAGAATAAATGTTGTACACATTGCCCCCATCATTGTAATTAAGAAATTCCCCAGAAGTAGCAAACTTGTCAAGAAACTATTCCAAATGCTGAAGCTATGGGGTGAGCATTTTTGATAACACCGGCAGTTTGGAATTAGCCAGTAGCCGGCCAAGCTAGGATGACAAGGGTCCCGCCAATTTGAATACTTCGAAACCCATTGGAAATTTCCTGTCCCTTGATTACTTTAAGTTGAATAAGTTTCCAGAACTTGGAAAGTGCATGGATTAAAGCCAAAGTGTAAATTATTTGCACATTTGAGAGAATAAACGTTGTGCACATTGCTCCCATCATTGTAATTAAAAAATTCCCCAGAAGTAGCAAACTTGTCAAGAAACTATTCCAAATGCTGAAGCTTTCGGGTGAGCATTTTTGATAACACCGGCAGTTTGGAATTAGCCAGTAGCCGGCCAAGCTAGGATGACAAGGGTCCCGCCAATGAAATCCAAACACGATTCCAACCACAGTCATGACGCTTGCAAGCCATATTAAATACGCTGAAAAGTAGTTTAGCTTGACTAACAGGCTCGACTTTTGCTTCCAACCTGAAAAGAATACATTTGGGTTCATTGAGGACATTTTCATTTTGTAAATGATTTCAATTACCTTTCATTTCATGCTTTGCTTCTGATTGAATGATTCCATTTACAAATTGAATGATATTACTTTGATGATTTCGGCAAAACCTCAGATAAACCACGACTACAATATGACATAGAATTGGAAATAGTACAAGTAGTTGTTCTGAAGAGAATTTATTTTCCCAACGAAACGTCAGCATTTGCACGATCAATATAATCAAAAACAAAAAATGCAGGTGTCCTTGAATTCTTAACCTTTTACTCTGAAGAGGATTTGTGATTAATTCCAAATGAAACCATTTTCCTAACCTTTGGAGTTCAAATGGAAGGTAACCAAAGAAATTGGCTGTGTGGTAGGTGAGTAAAAAGAAAGGGGAATGTTCCAAAACCATCTTTTTATGATTTCAGAAGGAAATATGTGATAACCAGCAAGGATCTCCTTGAACGTTGAAATGTCTCAAGTTGTTACTTAAGCAGTTGTTACTTATGCTTAATTAAGCTTGTTAATTTAAAATAGTACAAAGCCGCCTTCTTTCTAAATCCGGCATTTTAATTAAAAATCACTGAGGTCAAGGTACTTGGATATTTATAACAATATTAACCTAAAAACAGCAAAAAGGAAGTTATATTTCATTTAAAAATACTTTAGCGTATTTAAATTCTGTAAAATAAAATAATTGTCCTGTTTGAAGAGGTACAATCTTATGCAAAATTAGGCGATCTTTATAAAAAACACAATGAAGTGGGACACCTTCAATATTAAAAGAATTTCTTAATTTTTCTTTGTTTTAGAGGAATTTGTTTTCAAAAAGGACTTGTTTATTTCATCATAATTAAGTTTAACCTAAATCATGTAAACTTTTATTTAAGGTTTAATAATATTTTACATAAAATTAGGTATACATTTTGATATTGTGAATTTGATGGTACTAAAAGTATTTTTTTTATAATATCGATGCTTTCTATTTTAAAGTTTCACCAGTGAGCAAAACAAGCTGTGCTGTCATATCATTACTGAAGTCCAGAGAGTGGAGAGGCGTAGACTTTTCAATGAAATTAATAGACCCGAATCTAACCTTGATTGTCGGAGAAGAAATAACAAACCTAGTTAGCCACTTCCGATCGAAACGAGTTTGTAACTTAATACTAAATTGATATGCCCGTTTTTTAAGAATCTGGGACTGTGTATGAACTTCTGCCATCCCCCCTAACCAAACAATAATTACGCTTGAGCAATTACAGGCAATCACTCCTACAAGCATTAAAAGCCAAGTCTCCACTTCCGTGTGAAGTCTAATTATAAACGTGAGACATAATGGGAGAGTCATAACGGCAAACATGAGAAGGGCTGCGTTCAAATATTTAATTATTTCATTCGAAAGCTTTGCCAAAATTTGGATTTTTCTGTATTCTACAGATAAAACGTTATTGTCAATAATATTTGCTCTTAACAGCTTTGAAAACGCCAAAAGCCGGTCAAGTAAAGACAAGGTGTAAATTATTTGTATATTCGGGCAGAGAAAAGTTGTGCAAAGCGTTGCCATTAAGAATACATAAAAATTTCCTGTAAATACAACTAGTTTAATGAAATAGCTCCAGAAACGAAACGCATCTTGTTTAAAATTATGATTTTGTTGACATTCTGACAAAAGCCCGTATCCTATTAAGGTTGATTTACAGGGATTGTACCAATGCAAGCTAAATACGATCCCAGTTACAACAATTGGACATCCAAGCCATAGAAGATAAGCACTGATGTAGTTGAGCCTTACCGAAAGGTTTTGCTTGCCACTGTCATCTAAAAAAATAAAAACAGTTGTAATTACATTTGTTAAAACGATTTGTAGTTTAATTATTACTTTTCAAATGCTTTTCACGAATTTCCGATTGTATCATGCCATTTACAAATAGTATAAGATCGATATGATGAATTCTGAAGATTTGCAAATACAATGCGAAAGTAAAATGGGACAATGTTAAGACTCCTCCAAGAAAGCCCTGAGATATATTTAGGTTTCCGCAATGGTATGAATCGGCTAGTTGCGCAATTTGCACAATTATAAAAGCAATGTAAATGAATAGCTATGCTTGCATTTGCTTTTCAACTTTTGGGTTGTTACTTTGACTCAATTTAAACGAGTTTTCATCTTTTGTAAGTTTAAATGGAAGGGAAATGAAAAGGTTTGTAGTATGGTATCCAACAACAAAGAATTTTGTATGTTCCAAGACCCCCATATTTAAAATTCTCTGACTTCAAAACGAACAAAGTGTTAAATTGAGCGTCGAGTTAAGAATGCCCGCCAATCCAGTCTCTAAACTGAATTTAATAGTTAATTTGAAGGTTAAGTAAACTTAATGAATTTTAGAAACAAAGTGTCCATGTTCCACTGTAAGCTGAATTAAAATGAAAAAGGTTTTGAATGTGTCTACGACAATCGCTTGAAGGATTGATCACAAAGACGTAAGTAGCCAGCCTAAACATCATAATCTGTCTAGTTTATTGACAGCATTAAATTAATTACACTTAAAAGTTAATTAAAAGCGTGGGCACAATCTGTTTTGTAAAGTTAATGATTTCAAACCCGCTATTCACTGTCTTAATTGTTGACAACTCAGAGTGGCGCGTGTGGTCTTATTTCCTCTTAATTAATAAGTTCAAGGGTATTTAATCTAGATTGAAAATAATTAAGTTTGTAATGCTTAAATACAGATTACGTTCACTCTAGGTGTTTATGATAGTACAAACGAATAAGCAATTTACCTATCTAACATTGGATTAAGCACAATTTTTTATTAAAATGCATTAGACAATTGTGCGCATATTTAAGACTATGAGATGCACTCTTTTGTAAATGAATGTGTGAAATGAAACATCTTTTATTAGAATTCATGAAAAATTTTCTTTATTTTCCTTTGATTTATTTCTTACAAGTAATCGTATTCTCATTTTCTACCTCCATTCATCACTAAAAAATCTTATTTTCCAGTGAGTTGACTGGACTTAACAGCACCCGTTGAAATCGGAAACTGGTTAGTCGTAAGCTACATCGTTAAAGCTTTGCATGCCAACATTCACTTTAGTAGTAAAATGAATTACCCGAGTTGATTCATTTTTATCATGGAAAGATATGATTTATTCCAGCTTGTTTTTATAACACACATATTGCTTTTAAATTTGCACCATGTTGATGTTGTTCTTATATCTTCTTGACTTCTTTGCAAAATGACATGAAAATGACAAAATATCTTCATCATTTTCTTATGAAATTTAAATATTTGCTTAGAGAAAGAATTATGTGAACATACGGCACTGCTATTTACTATCATACCTCTTGCCTGATGTTACATTTGGCAG
Source organism: Lepidocyrtus fimetarius (assembly GCA_036507315.1). Taxonomy (NCBI): domain Eukaryota; kingdom Metazoa; phylum Arthropoda; class Collembola; order Entomobryomorpha; family Entomobryidae; genus Lepidocyrtus; species Lepidocyrtus fimetarius. Next base: position 10,455 of record JAANSO010001442.1, on the reverse strand, counting down.
AGACATGCAACAAAATATGCTTGTGTTTTAAATGCAAAAATATAAATTTTAAATTCTGGGAAGCTCAAGTTCCAAGAAAGTTTTAAAGATGTAACATCTGCTTGTCCTGGAAAGAAAGTTTGAAAAAGTAGTTCAAACAAGATGGGTTGGTAAATTTAAAGAGAAACTAAAGCGATCTGTTAGCATTTATTTGTGAACAAAGTAGATTTACAAAGTAAGAGAAACTACTTGATTGCCACACATGTGTCATGTCATACGTGTATTGGCTTTTGGCATAAATAGCTGAAGAAAGGACATTATTTTGCTATCTTTTTCCTTTATAAACAAAATCAATGGCGCATTTGTCTCTTTCTACTTCTGCCCTGTCACTTGAAAGATTGCCCCAAGTCACTTTCTTATTCAATTTTTATCTAAATAGTATTCAATGAAGTGGGTGATCATGTTGCCCCTGCTGGTGAACTAAATTTCCAAGAAACTTTTAACGAGTTCCTACCTAAATGTAAAGATTTGCGTTAAAATCAACAGTTTTAATTGAATTTTCTCATCAAAGCAAATTCAAAAAGCTTGTTTTCCCCTTTCAACACTTTTTTCCACAGAAGTAGAGAAAACGTTTATTAAATGGACAAACTTTACTTCCTGAGAAGCCAGTCATAATTATTCGTGAGCTCTAGATTGAACTCTCTAGAAAATTAGCCAAATCAATTAGAAAGCACTTACCCTAATTAGAAATCTTTATTGCTGTGGAAAGCATTCTTTTTTCTCTAGTCCAACTCAATTTCCATTGAGTCTCAGGGAATTCATTAATTTGTCGTATTTCTTCTGCATGGGTATTCCCTATAATTACCCCACACGTCCCACAGCGCTTCCGCTCGTATTTTTTATTGTGAAAAGAAGGTAATGAAAGTAAAAAAAGGTTTTATTGTTTTCTCTGAAAGTTTATTATTTTGCCAAGTTTTCTACCTTTGCCATAATATTTTTCATTGACATTCAACATCCTTTTTGTGACATCCTTTTGGGATTTAAGGGTATTTGAATTTCATTGATCATACATGTGAAATTCTTCCAACTACAATTGCCTTTATTTTTCTTTGTTGTTTTGTGAAAAAAAGTCTTTAAATAAAAAAAAATCATTTACAGAAGGTGCTCTTTGTATAGGTATTTATGTTCCAAAAGCGTTTCCACCACCTACGCTTTAGTCCAAAAGTAATACTCCTATTTTTCTCGTTATCTCTCTCGTCTCTTCAAAGAATGCCTAGTTTTTCAGTAAATTGATCGAGAAGTGGGACAAGTTCCCAGTTACCTTTCTAACTTGGAATATAAAATGCCAAATATATATCAATAACAGTTGAGAATAAAATTTTGCAGATATCTTTTGTCATCTTGTTGTCATACAAGAAGAAATTTTTGTTTTCCTATTTTGCATAGGATATTTGCCGAAATTGAAGAGAGGGATCTTGATCACTAGAAAAAGTCAACCGGTTGTCTGTTCATGTCTTCTTTTTTAGGTTTCGTGTTATGAGAGGAGAAAGCTATAAACTTTATGGACATTTTCAACATTAGTTTACATATATGTGTTTGTAAGTCAACAACTCTTCCGGTTTTCCCATGAAAAGGCTCAACCAGCCATCAATAATGCATGCAGGGTGTACTAGTTGACAATTTTGAGAATAAAAATTCTTTCTTCCTGTTTCCATCCACAACATTTTTATCATTTCCAGCTTTGAGGGAATGTGGAAACAGAGGAATATACGCTTTGGTTAAAAATGCTAATGTAAACAAAGCATGTTTCTTTATTATCTTCATCCCGGAAATTACGTGGAGCATGGTATGAAAAGCTTACAAGTGAAACATAAACTTTTCATATAAAAAAAGCACAATGCTCCTTGCTAATATTGAAATAAAAAATGAAAACAACGAGAAAAATACCCTTTCTTATTAAACTTTTCTCCTTGTGTAAAAAATGACTATTCAAGAACTACAATGCGTATGGAAAAAGTCACCTGGAAGTTGCCAGATGGTTACACATAACGAGCCGTGGCCTTTTGTCATTTCTAAACTCTGTCTAATAAATAAAAATCTCTGACAAATGCAGCATAAACAAATAAGCTTGACAAAGAACGATGACCTTTTCGTTGTAATTTTCTTCTCCAGTAAAATTCTTTGAAATTTATACGGCTCCCAAATTATATCTACTCCAATCTGGTAATTGAGCATTTTATGTGGCCACAGTAAAAACTTTAACTCACCTTCAGTCACCTTAAAGAGAAGGTAAAAAGAAGTAATAAAAATTATACCTGTCTGGTACGGGAAAGGCAATGACTTTCGGAAATACCTGTCCTTTCTCATTTCTCCACTCGTTGTTCTCTTTGCTATGCCAAATTTTTCTTGTATTATAAAACAACGCGTTTTTTAGCGTATTTAATGAGCTGGACCTGAATAACATCACATTTTTAGTATTTCAGCGTATCACCTAAAAATTAGCCGACTTATGTACGTGTATTCCTGTAGCAATGAGCGCTTAGCTACCTTGCGTTCCTGAAAACATTTTTTGTACTTTACTGAAAAGCCACCTAAGATAAATTTATTACATTTTTTCCAGCCTTGGACATTACCTTTCCTAGAAAAGTTTAAAGTCTAATCCGTATTAGTCCGTAGCAGGCTTCTCATGCAGCGTGGCTTGTAATGGGATAAAACTGCAGCAAAATATATGTACACTGCTTATTAAGCAAACTTTCATTCCACCCTTTCAATTTCCAGACCGCTATCAACTTTTATTTTAAAGCAAGTAACTTCCATATCGTTAATTCATCTTTTTTACTCCGGAGTACATAAACCGAGTTCAATGTTTATATTATAAAGAAATGGTATTTCCTCTTGTCTTAAACTTTCCCAACAGAAAAATTGAAAGAGGGTGAACCAGTTTGGTTTTCTTTCCATTTTCTTTGCTACAATATACTGTAGAATACAGAGTTGCTATTACCCCAACCAAACCCTTCTCATCTTTCTCCCCTTTAAAAACTGTACAAGCAACATTCCACTTCCCTCATCATAATAATAATCGACATATATCAACTACATATAAATGGATCTCCCTACAATCTTTGCCCTTGTTGCGTGCTTAGAAATGCACGCACGCAACTGTTTTAACCCTCCATCCGCAGCACACTTTCCCCGTCAATGATCAATACCGGCTTTGGTATATTTGGTACACAGACGGCCAACGAAATATTGTGCGACACTCATGCATATAAAAAAGGCCTTAAAATATAAACTGCTTTCTACGTGCAACATGACAAAACAAATTTTATTTTTTCCCGTGAAAGGAAAGGAGCAGAGACTGGAACAACATAATCGGTATATTAAAAAACGGGTATGAAAACAAAATTTGCAGAGCCATAAAGTGAGACTAGAATAAAACAAGAGAATGGAGGGAGAGAGCACCTCCAGTCCACACATGGAGGGATATGCATATATATGGAGTTGAGAGAGTAACAAAATATTATTCTTTGCAAACAATGTTAAACATTGCGCAGAGAATGGTAATGGAGAAGAAGGCTAGAACTCTCCACTTGGCTCACAACTTTACTTACAGGTTTGACTATTATTGTGGCGTTTGTTATGCCTAGATTTTTCCTCGAGTGTATTTTATAGTTTTCAAATGGGTAAAAGAGTAAATATATAATGTCTACATGTTTTGTGCATGCAAGTTACCTATAATTTTGTTGAACAATTCTACAAGTGCTCCAAAAAAATGTATTCCACAGAGAAGTTAGAATTGGGTGGTTTTGATGATATGAAGAGTATTGAAAAGGGAAAGTTTGCATAGATTGATGAAAATATGTGCTCCTACATTCTGCTCCTGTCTCTAGAGCCTCTCATACCATTGCTTTGTTTGGGGTAATATTATTAGCAAATTTGAGCACTAGCTGAAATGATTTTACCAGTATACGCTTAAGTACAAATCGTTATCACAGTTCTGAAAATTCAATCGAAGCGGATATTATTGTTAGGTTCGTACCATTTGGGTTGCGCTCCCATAAAAGCAAGTTCCTCCGCTAGAGAGAAGAAAGCCTAAACACAAACAAAGAAGTGTTTGATCAAGAGAATATCAGACGAGAGCAGGCAACATCATTCCTTCACATAACAAATCAAAGAGAAAGATTTTGCTAATAACAGAGAAAAGTGACATGACTGAGGCGGTTGTGTGACTCTGTGCAAAAACAAACCTTTTGAAAAGTCGAACTATCAATATGAGCGGTGGAGTAATTTGAAGAATTGAAAGTTTACTAGGTACATACACATTTGCGTGGGTATCTTGGTGAAATTAAAAAATGCTACAGTGGAAAAAAAACTCTACGGATGAGTAGATGGATTGGAATTCCAATTTCAGTCATGCAGGTAATACGCTTGTGGGGAATGACCAGACTTGGTGAATTCAAAATGGAAATGTGACCGAGTTTAGGAGTTTTCGCCGGCGGGAGTTACTTCCATCAAATTTTTGATCTGAAGTGAGATGGATTTTTGTGCTGAAAGTGACAAAATATTTTAAACTCGGGTAAAATAACACAGCAGTTGTTTTATGGGAGGAAGTAAAAGTGGAAATATGAAACTGCCTTGTTGCTGTTGACTATTGCGTAGTCGCAAAAGAGCTGGAACAAACATCATAAATGTGTAATAAAGTGGGAATCAAGGAGTAATGCGGGACTTAAAAAGGAAATATAAAATATAACATTTCTCTATCTGATTGGAAGAAACCATGTATAAGTTAGCAAAAACAGGATTTATACTTTGGAAAGATTAAATGGAAAGGAAAAGCGAGAAATTGCTGAGGAAATTGTACAAATCTTTACCCACTTTGTACACAGTGTGGCTATTTTGAAAGAAGTGAGTTTTGCGAATTGTTTTACTTTTTACGCTTTCCAAACCAGCCACTCTCATCAGCCATTCATATTCTGTGGAATCCAGACATTTTAATTAGTAGAACAGGATTTTAATCTCTTGGAATACAGAAGCCTAGAATTCATAATGGAAGAAAACAGAAAAAAATCCTTGTTTTAAATTAGCCTTAAAAGTATATCTGTAAAAATGACAAAAACGAATTTTGTTTAAATTGCACTCTACTTTTTGGAAAAAACGCTGTCGCCATATATTTATTATGCACGGTCATTTTGTCAGCTAAAAAGAGAAATTGCAATGGAGATAAAAAACGACAAAAGTTTTTTTCTCTAGGTAAAATCCATTTGTAATCCGGGAAAAAAAGAAACAAGGAAATCTAAAAAGTTAAAATCTGCTTCCATACAAACCCTTCCTTTCAGTTGTGCATCAGGCGTCGAGCTGTCTGGTGATACTAGAAAGACTCTCACTCGTGCAATTTCTCTCCCCATTTCTCTCGTTCGTGTGTAAAAAAGACAAACGAGATTCAGTTCCGCTATCATTCTCCAACATCTTTTACTTCTAAAAGCAACCTTCATTCTCCTCCAAGAAAAAGCTGGAGGAAAGCTAGTCCCCCTTTTCATTCTTGCTCGGTGGCTGGCGTAGATTCTTTCTCTTAAAGTGAAAGAAAAATATAGTGGAGAATACTTTTTAAATCTAAACCGACAAGGTCTTCCCGCTGTGACTGTGTAAAAAGAAAGGGAGTTTAAGTGAGCTTCCCCCATTCTTAACGTTTTTGAGTTTGACAACATAACAGTGAAAATGTGAGCAGACATTATCTTCTTGTATTCCCTCTTATTCAGTAACAGTGTTTTATAAGAAAAGGCTTTTTCTCCCCTTCGTTTTTATACTTTGATTTATTCAGAATATTTTATAATTTTCGTGTTTAATACTAAACTGATTATTATTCATTGAATGATGAATCATCTTCTAAAAATATCGAGTTTTTGTTTCGTGCTCTGTATCCAGCAGCCATTTTGCCGTGTTTTTCTACATACCCCGGCTTCCCGTTTGAGATCCACTCAAAACCAGAATAATTTGCTGACATTTTAAAGGAAAACTTGAGAAGGAACAGTTGGGCTGAAGAAGTTGAAAGGTATTTTGATATATGATCTTGTCATTAACACTTCAATCTTGAAGTCTTAAATTAAACGTATTTTCTTTTGATAAGAAACTGTTCATAAGTTTATTATAACATGTATGGAGTTGAATGTGTGGGAATTTCACTTTCCTTCCTGTTAAAAGAAAGAACCACAACTAAAACTCACAATCACAAAGAATTTCCTTAGTGCTGGGTTCTTCTGTTGGTGACATGAGAGTCGTCAAAAAACTCAAAAAATAGGCTTTTCACAGCCACTTATCTCAATCTTGTCGCTACTTGTTTAACTTTTTGAAAGTTGATTGCCTATTCTTAATACTTTTTCAATACTTCAAAAGGTTTTTCTCGTTAACGATCAAAAAATCTGAAATATCAAAAATATTTTTCATGGTTGAAGCCTTTTTTGTGGCAAATCGTTATCTTCAATCTCAACAATGAAAGTAATTTTGAGGTAAATTACGTCATTGTCAACTGTGTAAATTAAAAATAATTAATGCTTAAATAAGACAGGGTGAATCCCCTTAACCATACAATTCATTTAATTAGGTCCTTAGATAATAAATATGCAATAATGAAAGTTTGGACAACAAGGGATTCATAAAATATAACCGTACGATCAATTATTTATCCTTTATTTAAAGACATACTAAACTTTAGTGAAAGTAAACTGTGCGCATCATCATTATCAACAGCATTTCTCTCAAGCAATAAATCTATTCACATCTGTACCGTATCGGAAAACATTTTGGAGTGTAAGATAAACTCGAAAACTTTCAAGACAAAAGCCACTCGACTGTAATCACCTCACTGTGACTAATTCTACACTAGAAAGGAAAGTGATTTGAGGGGAAATAATGAAAATGTAAACTTTCCAAATTTTAAGACGAAAGGAAAGAGCAGGAGGCTTAAGTTGTTCAAAACTAAATTATCACCTTGTTTAGTAAAAGAAAAATAGGGAAGAAGGGAGATTATAAGATTTTTACGTGATGATGTGTGAGGGAAAAGTTGAAGACTAATAAAAACTATAACAGCCAATCGAACTGAGTTGTGATCATCAACTTGATAAAGTGTGTGCAACTGCTCAAATCATTAATGAAGAAAACGTTGAAAATGAATAATGTGGTCCTGCTTTCCCATTAGCAGTAGCAACAGCAAAGCCCTAAAAACGAGGAATCCACCAAGCAAACTTTTGATTTCACGGTAAGTAGGCACTCTAAAATATTTTCTAATATGGAGTAACCATATAAGACAAGAGTGAGGTCTTTCATGCTTCAAAACTTAGAGGGGAGGCTTTCCAAAAAAATCGCGTTAAACACCACAAGAAATTATGTGTGAGTAAGGGGAAAAGAACATCGTTAAGCTTGTCTTAAAGAAGGATTTTTCTCTGGTACTTATCTCCAGGAAGGGAGAAAGTTGTTTTTTAGAGTACCACAAGAGGAAAAGTTTAAATGATAGAATAACCCAACAAAGATGATGATAGTGACAGGGAGAATAATCCTCTTGATATGAAGAAAACTTTTAACTTTTTTCAATAACTTTTAATAATATGCCTATGATGTGATGCATATTGACTCAGTTGGGAAAAAAGAGAGCTTTAACAAAGGAAATTGAGAGGGAATCAGAAGAGCTTTAGGTCCATTGAAGAAACTTGGTAACAGATAGTGAAGATCCCGAAGTCATTTGACAGGTTGCACACAGAATCGCTATCGCCAACTTTTTCTTCAGAGTAGGTCATGACAAGTGTGCACTTACCGCTTTTTCACTGTAAATACAATATTGAAGTAGACAAGAAAGACATGCATCCTTTTTCTTTAAAGATAGAGGTCATCCAAAAATATAAAGAAGGAGATCAGGGAGAAATCAAAGGAAAACATTTCACTGTCTCCCATGAAAAAGTTTACTTTGTTTCTCAAAAGAACAAACGTTTTCCGTTGAATTCCCCTCTTCCACGTCAAACTCAGAAACCCTTTTTTATACATGCGGTAAAAAACAGACCACAACAACAAAAAAGGTACATTGAAACAAAAAAAGTGTTTTTTTTATATAATGAAAGCTAACTTTTTCTGGTTTAAGCCAAAACCAAAACTATTATTAGGTTTACAATGGTTTCCTTTCAGGTTTCTTAATTAGAGTTGTTTCCTTCCGTTATACAACAAAAACAACTTTGTGATTTAATTATAATATCAAAAGGATGCACCTTTAGGAAGAGTTTCTTTCAGAAAAAACAGACTTGGTGTTTCAAATTGCCTATTTTTAAAGAGATAAAAAGAAAATAACAAAGGTTATAAATGGGACTATTGTAATAATGGTTATAAACATTATGAACCCTTTGTGTCCTATTTTAACAAAATTACAGAGTCGTTTCCCGCAGCTGACCACAGAAATTCTTTTGTAAGAAAAGACATCATAACAAAAAGTTATGTTGGGGACAGTAAAATGCTTCTTTAATATCATTTTCCATAATAATATTGCGATCATTTGAAATGTAAGGAAGTAAGTCACCTACTTTACTTTCTCCCAAGCTATTTCTTATGTGCCATTTTACTTCATTTTAAACATTATGGTACGCTTAATGCATGACGATGATGTAAGGTTTACATAAAATTCGAATAATAAACCACTTTCTTCATGTGAGCCCTTTAAGATAAAACATGAAAAGGATTCTTTAGAAAGGAATGTTTTGTGCTTGTTCTATTACTTTTGTTATTATTAAGTAATGCAAGGAGATTTAGAACACTTGTCCACCACCAAAAACAACCTCATGTTAAATTTTCTCAAGGCTTTAAAGAAAGGGACAAAGGATTTTTAACGTTGCTACTTTTCCTTAAAATCCATACATTCTTTAGGAAGAAGGCAAGAGACTGTGCAACAGGACTAAAATATATTCAACTTGTTCAAGACATTACAATTTTATGCTGGTTTTACCCCTGTCTCCTTCCAGCCACTATGCTTGAGGTTTTCCACCAGCGGAAAGAGAAAAAGTTTGGGAATGCGAAGGAATTTGCAATATAAGTAGGTTGGTTAAGAAAGAGAAGAACGAAACAAGATGATAAGGTTTAGAAAGCATGTGTAACTGTAATCCTCTTGCTGTGAGCTCAAGATACAGAACAAAATGGGGATAAAATATACTTTCAAATACAAAACTAAATTATGGAGAATTTGGTGACAAATGTGGATTTTAGGAACAATAAATTAATGGATAAATAATTTGGTTAAAATTGGCTGAAGAAAACCCGAGCTTATTTAAGATGTTAATCTTTCTTTCATTTGTACAAACATATACACGAGGCTTTACATAAATATTAATTAGACCATTTTCCAAATCCACATATAAAACCATTTTCGGTTTATTCTCCGTCTTACGCGGTAGCTCTCTGGAATCCTTTACGACTTTGGTACACAACAACTATTTATATTGCCTCATAAAAGAAAGTCTAAGGAATAATAATAAACCAGTCAAAACAGACGCCTTCTTGCCAAAGAGTATGTTTCAGAACCAATCTATTTTTGTATTGTGCCTCCTTATACATTGTACTATTGTCATTCCCACCCGATCACAAGCTTGTATTTTTTAGACAAGCTTATTTAAGATTTTTCAACTGCTTTCTCTTTCGTTAACCCTAGCTGCCACGTACATTCTTGAAACACTTCATTTGGGAGAAGGAAGGAGCGGTGGGAGAAATTTGAAAACCACCGTTGGTGGTGGTGTTGGTATTGCCAAAGGGAATTCTTAAAAAACTCTCTGTCCATTTTATTTCTCCTCTTAACTAACTAACCAGCCAACAACAGTCATAAAAAGACTATATTTCCAACAGAAGACTAAATCCAACTTTGTATTTCAAGTGTGGCTATAACAATTTCCAGCGTGATGGTGTGTGGTGGCAAAACTTACATTTTTTACCATTCTTTTTCCTTGATCTGTCTTATTAGAGAAGAAGTATGTAGAGTGGGTAGCCAGCATCATACACACATTTTATTTCCCGGATCTAAAAAAATCCAACGTTCTTTTAACAACAGTAACAGCAGCACTAATTTGTACTTTTTTCTATGCCCTTATTAGTTTAGCACTGGCTTTCCTGGCTCGCTGTTGCATTAATGTCAGGGAAAACCTATTATTTTATTCTTACGGTTACTATCACCTTCCATTATATAAAATCAACAAGAGTACTAAACAGAGCCAATTGCTAACCCACCCAGTTCAAACTGTTTTTTCCTTCATTTGTACGCTGATTTCGTCTTGCTAGTTTGTTGTTGTTGTCGAAGTTGTTGGTCTTACATGTTCTCATAATATTATTCTAAGAAACTCGGTGTTATTATTATTGCCATTGTAGTTTGAAGTAAGTATGAAGACCCCCTTCTGTCAACTGAGCTATTTCATTCGGTAATGTTTTTTATAGTATGGCCATTCCAAATCCTCTTATTCC
>JAANSO010001441.1:0-17078 GCA_036507315.1 Lepidocyrtus fimetarius | reverse complement strand
CAATCAGCAAGAATTTCACGTAAATTGTACTGATTACAAGTCCAATCATTCCGTATATACATCCAAGTAAGAGAGTTGTTAGGGAAGGGGAGGAAAAATCTATTTCTAAGATTTCCACCGCAAAAGTATGAAATGGGTCGATAGGATTGTAAATTGACACGAACATTATGAAAGGAGCGACTGAGCTTACTGTGCAAAGTAAGATTATGTAAACCCCGTACTTTTGCGAGGATTTTTCTACAGCTTTTAATTTGTTTTGGGAAACGTCCTTTGCAAATTCCCCTGAAATAATTAAAATTGACGTTTTAAAGTTAAGAATTAAAGGTTAATTTTAAGTTAAATTTTACTTTGGAAGGTTAAATCCAGTTGGAATAAACTGTTGAACATTTCACAAGCTTCTTTCCTAGCTTCTAGTAGTACAGTAGCGAGAAAACATGAATACAAAAGGATTACTGTGATCGCAGCCAAAACTATCAGACTTGCTATTTTGTATCTAAATTTCTGAAATTCTTTGTTATTCTGCTCATCTTGAAAATTGCCGTAGTAAGTTGATATGGGGACATCTTCTGGTATCTCTGAAAGCATCTGGAGGTAAATTAAAGTCGGCAAGAGGCAACTTAACGCTCTGCCAACGTAGTTACTTTGAAAACACATGAAAATGTGGTATGCATTCCCTAAAATGAATTTATTTTTACTATAGCTCCAATAAAATAAAGAAGGGACACAGCATTTAATTATGGAAAGGCGGAGTTTGATAATTTGTTTAATTCTTTCCGAGAACATTTTCAAAGGCTTTGTTCCTAGTTAAAAAGTAGAAATGAACGTAAAAGCACTGCTGGATTTTATTGTGAGCGTTGCTTTTATTTTTACTGGCAAATTTTAAATGACTGTTTGTGGATGAAAAAAACTAATTCGAGACCGAGACAGAATTAGCATTTAAAAAAATACTTATTTAATATGGTCAAAAGTCAAAACAAAGCTAGAAAGGCAAAGGCGGAAATATTTAGATTAGATTAGAAATAATTACTAAAATGGATAAACCTAACAGTTTTAGACTTTCTAGAATATATTTTGAGCAAATTTACGAGACAAATGATGTTTTTGTTTACAAGTTTTTTAATCAAAACACAATAAATTTTTAAATTTCTCTATAAATAATCCCATGAATTTTAATTTGTTTATTTCTTCCTTGTAAATATAATAATTGCCAACAATAAATAACATTCTAGTTATAAAAACAAGTTGAGAAAGTTAAAATAAACAAAGTATTGTCACAAGGTGGTCAATGCTAACATCCAAAAACTCAAGGTAAGTATCTCTACTAATACTAAAGAAAGGATATGCAGTTTTCGTATCTAAATTTTGAAATGACCTTGCAACCTTGTGAATGTAAAGCTTTCTCCCAGTCCTATTCACAAACCATTTTTTCATTTGTTCAGAAACCTCTACAACTTTCCCCGCTACTGCACATTCCATCTTTATGATTACAAGAACAATCCAAACGCCGAATAAAGTCACGCCAAATAAACCATATTCTTTGTTAAGCACAACCAAATCAAAATTACGAATTATCATGTAAACACAAAAAATTAAAACTGCGTGGAGAAAAGCAAAATGTGAAGCAACTTTGAAATTGGCATGGGTAACATTTGCGTTTTTGCATAGTACTTGATTGCATCGATAAGTCCAGATAATTTTATCCGCAGACAGAATTCCTAGCATTTCCGTTTCAATTTTATTCCCAAATGGATCCCTCAATCTTGTAGGCATTTGTGCTTGTGTCCAGACATCTCCAAAGCCTATTGTTGTTAGCCCAATTAGTAAAAATGTTATGTAAATTGTTGAAATTACAAAGCCAGCCATTCCGTATATAAATCCAAAAGCAATTGTTGCAAACGAAATGGAGGACATTTGGATTTCTAGTAGTTCTTCGGCAATTAAATGGAATGGGTCCATTGGGTTGTAAATGGAGAAGAATAAAATCACTGGAGTGGTTGTACTCACACAACAAACTAATGTTAAACATACTTCGTATGTTTTTGAAGCTTTTGCGATGTCTTTTACCTGCTGAGGTTGCAAATTTTGCATAAATTCTTCTAAAAAATAGAAAATCAATTTATTAATACAATTCAAAGCAGTTGTATTATATTACTAGGGATTTTCTGACCTTTAAATTTTGAATCCAGCTGAAACAAAGCATTCATCATTGCCGTAACGTGTTCTTTCTTTTTTAACAAAATTGCGGCCAATAGACAAGAATACATTTGGATAAATATGATTGCTACCAAGGTTGTTCTTGTGGCTATTTTAAACCGGAGCTTGTGTAGGGCTCCCTCTTCTTCACGTTCTTCAACTTCCTCAGGAATTTCAGGAAGGCTTTGGGAATAAAGAAGGAGTGGAATTGATAAGCTTATAACTTGTCCAAAGTAGTTGCTTTGGTAGCAGGTTAAAATGTGGTACGCATTGGCAAGATATGAATTTCCTTTGGTGAAAGTCCCAGTAAAATAGGGAAGGGCAGCAGTACTTTACCACGCCGAGGCGTAGTTTAATTAGGTTTTTGACTTTTTCTGGTAACATATTTATGAGGTTTGTTGGAAATGAAAGGATTTTAAACTGGTACTGCAAAGTATTTGCAATTGACTAAAAAAATAGCCAACAACAGTGAAGAAAGTAGAAATTAAAATGACTTGTATTTTGCAAATGGAAAATATTTAAAGAGAATTGGATTAAGATACGTGGGCATGTATTTAAATTGTTTTAAATTTATTTATTCATATATTCTGGCTGGAAAGCCCCTAGAAATATTGAAAAGAATATTCAGTTCTATTGTTTTTATTTTAAAATAGGTATTTTGTTTTCAATATTGAAAAATGTATACGGATTATAAAAATTTTAATATAAAAAAGTAGTTTGGCAGTTTTAAAACATGAGACATGTTTGGTTTTTAAATGGAACAAGACTTTTTTAAAGCTTATTAACAAATCTAAACTTATTTATTGAATATACCAAACAATAAAATAGAATTTATTAATTTTCTTATTTTTATACAAAAATGTAGGTTTGATTCATTACTTTTTACATGCGATTAATTACCTAATTTATAGTACTTTGCCCGTTTAATAAAAATCAAACAGTACTCTCCTTCCCTTTAGCTTTACCCGAAGATTGCCTAAAGCTGACGCCACTGTACTTCACCCAAACGAAAACACATTAGTCGAAATCTTAGTAAATCCTACATTCAAATTCATTTAATGCCTCTTGCGTAATATGAAGATAGTCATCGTGCTTCCTAGCATCGGGTTGTTGAATAGTCATCCCAGGTTGAAATTCCTGTTCCAAAGTTTTTGATCTGACAATGTTTTCAATGACTGATAATGACAAGGACTTCTGATACGCTCATGTGAAATTTAAAATAAACAAAGTAATGTGACAAGATGGTCAATGCTAACATCTACAAATTCCAGGTAAGTATCCGTACTAACGCTAAAGAAAGGATAGGCAGTTTTCGTATCTAAATTTTGAAATGACCTTGCGACCTTGTGAATATAAAGCTTTCTCCCAGTCCTCTTCACAAACCATTTTTTCATTTGCTCAGAAACCTCTACAACTTTCCCTGCTACTGCACATTCCATTTTAATTAAAACAAGAATCATCCAAACGCCAAATAGTGCCACACCCAACAATCCGTATTCTTTGTTAAGCATAATTAAATCAAAATTGCGAATGATCATGTAAACGCAGAAGAGAAGAACAACGTGAAGGAAAGCAATGTGCAAGGCAACTTTAAAATTTGCATGGGTTACGTTTGCCTTGTTGCATAATATTTGATTGCATCGATAAGTCCAGACGAGCTTATCTACGGAGAGAATACCTAACTTTTCTGTTTCAATTTTATTACCAAATGGATCCGCCAATCCCGTTGGCATTTGAGCTTGGGTCCACACATCTCCTAGGCTCAAGGTTGTCAACCCAATTATTAAAAATGTTATGTAAACTGTTGAAATTCCGAATCCAATCATTGCATAGAATAGTCCTATGGCTGTTGTGGTTATCAAGGATGAGGAAACTTGGATTTCAAGCGCTTCTTCAAGAAATATATGAAATGGATCTACGGGATTGTAGACTGAAAAGAACAAGATGAATGGGATGGTTGTGCTCACAGTGCAGATTAAAGTTAGGCAGATTTCGTACATTTTTGAAGTTTTTGCAATGTTTTTTACTTGATTAGGCTGCAAATTGTTTGTGAATTCTTCCAAAAAAATAAAACAAATAGTTTTAGACCCAGAAAATAAAAAATCTGAATTTTACAAACCTTTAAATTTTGAATCAAGCTGGAACAAAGCATTCAACATTTCCGTTACGTGTTCTTTTCTATTCATTAGAACCGCTCCTAAAACGCAGGCGTACGTTTGGATGAACACGACTCCCACAAAAACTGTTCTTGTTGCGGTTTTAATCCGGAACTGAAACTCGTCTTTGAGATTTATTTCCTCAGGAATGTCGGGAAGTCCTTGCAGGTAAAACACAAGCGGCATTGTTAAACTTAATAGCTGGCCAAGGTAGTTGAAATAATAGCAGGTAAAAATATGATATGGATTTGCAAGTATGAATTGCTCTTGGAGAAAATCCCAGTAAAATAAAGCTGGGCCGCAGTATTTTACAATACCTAGGCGCACTTTGATAAGGTGTTTTACTTTCTCTGATAGCATTTTATGTTTAAAATTAAGGACTGCGATTGAATTTGTATGCAAACATTTTAGCCAACAACAAAGACAAGAAGGACACTCGATTTTTCTTGTGCTTTCGTAAGAAAGTTTTTGTAATGAAATCATGTAAAGAAAATTGGATTAAGATATTGACATGAGCCTATGTATTTATTATAATGGCAAACGTTCGTTTTCTAACAAGGAATGGCGTCCACAGAGAAAAAGAGGTTTTTAAAATAGGACATTTTGTTTGGTTGTTTCATGGATAAACGAATTAAAGTTTTGTAGGAATAAGATATTGGAATGACATTGCAAAATTATATAAAATACTTCAAAATAAGTTTTTTATACAATCCAACGCTTAATTTAAAATCTACTGGAATTAAACCCCTTTTGATATTTTTATAGACAATTTGTCGGTCGTATTAAATAAATTAAAATAAAAAATATACAAATAAATACACAAAACTGGATGAAATATAAAACATTAAAAAATGTAAAATAAAAAACCTTAAAACCTAACTTTGGCAGTAAAAGTAATAAATATTTTTACTTTGTCTAATCTGGATTTAATAACCTTGGAGCTTTCATTTGCTTTTGAGATGCTTCTCCTCGCTTATCCCTAAATTCCCGTTTCTCCCATTTGGCTTTCAAAGTGTCAAAGTCTTTATAATCTGGAATTTATTAATTAAAACATTCATTGCTGAACTGTTGATGCTAGATTTCAATTAAATGAATCATTTACATATACTGACCTAAATAAGATTTTGTTAATCGCTTGTCAAATGTCCGGTTTCTTTTGCTTTCCACAAAATCTGTCTCGCTGTCAGTTTCATCATCCGCTGAGGATAGGTCTTCATCAAAGTCAGAATCATCTACGTTTTTAAAAAAAAATATTATTCACGTTTTCGTCGTAAAATCAGTTTAATTTAGTAAATAATTTTACATTCTTTTTCAGCTTTAACGTCACTCCTTTGTTTTGAGTTTGATCGCTTGCGGGTTCTTCCATGTTTAACTTCCTGAAGTTCCACTCCATTCTCCTCTCCCATCTCTTCGTCCCCAGGTGGGTGTCTGGCTTTGGAGCATTCTGTTATGATTAGCCGCAAACAATTGACTGTGCATGTTCTGCAGCTTTTCAATGCAATTACGAGAGCAATGAAGAGGACGGAGAAAGCAATTCCAACTGAAATTTTTAAAATAATTTAAATTTTGATTAATTAAATAATAATTTACAGCTTTTACCTGCAATGCTAATATCCCTCACAGCCAGCCGAGTATTTTCGTCAATCTCCACTTTGATATGAAGCTTTATTTGAATGTTCTGCAATGCTTTGCTCAACTCCTCAAAAGCCGCCTCCCCAACGTCCCTCAAATCCGCTGTGGACACTGCAACCTTCCAGTTATTTGTAAGTTGTGTAATTGACTGCACAAGCCCCTCTTTCATTTCCTTCCCGAGGTCAACAATGTCTCCAGAGTCTACTCTCAGGTTAAATTGCTTGGAAACCTCGACAAGGGCATCGGCAAGGTAACGAAGGGTTGTTCCTAGTTCATCAACTGCATTGTCCACAGAACGCGTCAGTTCCTTCACAATTTCCTGAACTTTATTCACTGCGTTTTCAACCTGTCTCCCTATTTCTATCACTGCTTTATCCACAGAGTTACTCAGTTGCCGGGTAATCTCCTGTGTGGCTGAAATTGCTTCGCGTAAAACTAAACTCATTTCCTCAACGCCTTTGTCAACTGAAGAGGCTAACTTGTTTGAAATTTTCACTAAATCGTTACTCATCGTTCGTATTGAACTTCCTAATTCTGCTGTTGATTTGTCAAGGGAGTTTGCCAAAGTTTTTGCAGAGTTTTCCAAAGTGTTCGAGGCTAATTTTAAGTTTGAATCGAGTTTTGTTATGGATTCTTTCATTATACTTTCTAATCTTGCTGAGGTGTCCTTCACAGCTGAAGAAAGTTCTTGGGCGGCAGCTTTTTGTTTGAAGCTACTCTTAAGTTTGAATCGAGTTTTGTTATGGATTCTTTCATTATACTTTCTAATCTTGCTGAGGTGTCCTTCACAGCTGAAGAAAGTTCTTGGGCGGCAGCTTTTCCGGTGGTTTCACCCAGCCGGCGCAAATTACAGGCTTCATTGCCGAAAATTAAAATTATGAAGGTCAATGCAAATATTTGGGGACTGAACTTTGATTTATTCACTATTTTAGCCATTTTTTGGATAAGAAAACTTCATTTCTTCTGATTCGTTCCAACGTTTAATCTGCACAGATTTTTTCATATGACTAAAATGATGATCGAGACATGTGTAAAATTGGTCCAGTTTTTGTTGTCAATGTCTCATTTTGTTTGCCAAATGCATTTACACAGTAAATATGTTCTAGGGATTAAAATGATTTCCCTGTATGAGTTCATATTAAATCGTCATCATGGAATGGAAAACGTGACTTAATCTGGTTCAGATTTTACGCAGTTTTTGTATGTTACTGATAAAAGGCAGCTGACGTGAGAAACGATGAATGGGTGTGGGTCTGAGAAAAATGCGATTATAAACGTGAAAAGTACAACACTTTCATTAATGTTTTATGCGTGTTATGAAGATAAGTCAAGATAAAAAAGGATAAAGTAAAAATAAACAAAACATGCTCATTTAGTTTTAATTCCTTCGTGAGTCACCGCATGATAATGACCGTGATAAACGTAGGGATAAATCTGGGTATAAAAATGAGAAAGCTTATGACAGAGTTTGGATCGGGGTTAGTTAGATGAAGTTAGTTTATTTTGACTAAGTTAAAATGTTTAATGAAATTGTGAGTAAATCTATTCATTACTCATGCTCATACTGACCCTTAAAATTTGCAGAAATTAAAATTACATTGCAATTTTTTAAAAATCCTGTTTTACTGACCACCATGAAAAGTATTTTCGTCTAATTATTAGTACAACTTTCTTCAAGTTGTAAAATGCATTTAATTAAATATGGATTTAAAAACTTATCTAAAGCTTCGGTCGGCAAATAAATAACAAATTGTCAAATAAATCTTTTCTTGTTGAAGTCGTAGAGGAAAAGACAAGGATCATTTGTGAGTGTGACCTTGGCAAATGATTTAATTGATTCTTGTTGACGCAAGAGTTCTTTTTGAGCAACATTTTAATATTTTATTGCTTCTAAAACAGTCAAATCTGGAATTTTCCTTTATTGCTGACAGCTGCGTCCGTTCTGAAGACTTTAATTTTGATTTATTTGTGGGATGATTTAACAGTAATTCCCGGAACTTTAAATATTTTATAAAGGCTTTAAAAATTGACAGTGCGCTGGAGTTCAGTTTCATTTTACCCTCGAAAATTAACGCGTTTAAGTTTAGTATTTAGGATAAGAAATGTTACAAGAGTGGCAGTTCAATGCTTTATTTAATGGACTAAAATTGATGAAAACTATACAGCTAATACAGCTCGTGTCGGCATTAATGTCTATTTCAAATTAGGTAATCAGGCACGGCATTTACAGCTCTTAGCGCATCAACCCTTCCATAACCAAACGCATCATTTGGAAACTCATCCGGTTCAATTTTTCCACAAGTTTTTGCTGAAGAAGTGTCGATCCCTCTTCCTTTCTCTGCAGTTTTTGTCAATATTTTATAAACCTGTCTGAAAGTTAACTCTGGCTGTTTACTTTTCATTAAAGCGATCATTCCTCCAAGTTGTCCAACTCCGATATCTGTACCAGTGTACGTAGCATAATGATAATCTTGTGTATGCCACGCAGAGTGAATCCATTGAGCAGGCACAACCTTGTGAATTTAAGATTTTAATTAAAAACGATTATCATCCTGAATAATTTTTAAAAACTTACAAGATCAGGTTTAACAATAACTCTTTCATCTTTGGAGGGGCCCATTCCACTAACACTGAGCAACTCGCGTTTGGCATTGATTCCCCCTACGGAAATAACTTCTTTCCTGTCTCCAGGATACCAATGTTGTCCACATTCTGGACCAGTATTCCCAGAAGCAAAAACAGGAATTATTTGAGCTCTATTCCAAGACCTTAGCACTTTATCAAACCATTCCCCACCATCACTGGAGCCCCACCCGTTTACCACGATGTCTGGAGCGTAAGCGCAGTCCTCTACGGAACCGTCGGGTTTAGTTGGGCATTGGATCCACTCTGCACAAGCAAACAAATGAGTTGCTCTGCAGCGATCTTTTGCACAGCCTTTGCAAGCAATCCAAGAAGATTCTGGCGCAACACCAATTCCATTCCTTCCTGAAGCTGTTCCTAAAATATGAGTTCCAGAACTGTCGTCATTTGGAGTTTTTGTTTCAAAAATGGGATCAAACCAGCCATAGTCCTTTCTCCAGCCTTCAAACAAGGACTCGTGAGTGTGCCTTGCTCCGCTGTCTGTTCAATAAAATTTTATCAGTGATTGCTATAAATTCAATTTAGTATAAACTAGCTCACCAACTGAAGCAATGACGACTCCCTTTCCCGTATAAGATTGATCCCATACGTCTTCCACTCTCATTTCACTTAAATGCCAGCCGATTGGAGGAGGAGATGACGCAAATGGGGCACTCTGCTTTTGATTCTTCATATCTGATGCGTTAAATCCATAAGGCTCCACTTCATACCTGATAAGCTCTGCCACAGGTTCCTTCTCAATTTTTGAAACTCCTGGGACCCCCGCAATTGCTTGAATCACGGTGGAATTAGCGTTGTAAACTGCCATTTTGTTGTTAATCCAGAATGACTGAAATTCCACTTGTGTAGCTGATAAAATGTTTCTTAACATTTTTTGAGATTCAAAAGTAAAAGCCTTCTGGGCCATTGTCAAGGCCATTCTTTTTTCTGAAGTTTTGGCAAAAGTACCCGTATCTGCCAAAGTGTCCAGAAGGGAGTCCATTTCATTGTCTTCGAAAGAAACGAGCAATGTTTGAAAATGACCTTGATTTGTGGCTTGTAATATGTCAGGGTCAATTACAACAGAGTTAATTGTGGCTGCAAGAGCCATTAACACAAGTATTTGAACTTGCATCATTGCAGATTAATAGCAGCGTTGTTTTATTTGAGGATTTTTATGAAACAGATCTGCATGACTCTGAGTTTATATAAGCAAAAGTATTAAGTTGCAGACAAAGAAGCTGTCATTAGAAGGATATTGAAATGCTTCTGGATTTCCAGGAAAATATTTAGATACTCCCCATTGCCTGCACAATAATCTCACATGTAGAATATTTTATTGTCACGTTGATAATTAACAATTATCGAAAGGTGTATCAATTCATAGATTGCAGAAATTAATTAATTATTACGATTTTTGTAGCGTACAAATTGAATCCCATTGGTGACTTTTAGAAGTAAATAAAACTAAAAGCGTTGAGTATATTTAGGAATTTGTGCTGCTGTTCCAGATGTGACTGTTTAGAAAGGTTAATTAATTATCAGGACATGTTTGGAGGAAAAGGCAATGAGCATGATCTTCCTGAATTATTTCGCTTTTTGATATGCAATTAATTAGCTTAACTTCATTTACAAAACTTATCAACTACATGCATTTATTTCTCAATAAAACTAACGCTTAAAAGCTGATTGGGCAAAGAGATAATCAATTGCATTTTAGTATTTATTCTTACTGCTACTGCTAAACAAAAATGTCACCTTCTAGAAAACTTTTTTGCTACTTCAATTTTGTATTTAAATTATTATTGATTAAATTAATTACTTTTTGACCATAAATGAATGCATTTTTACCAGTGAGAACAATTTCATAATCTCCCAGTTAATCAACCTAAGTATTTCTATGGAACATTTCTCAGCAAAATATCTTCCCTCTTAAAAAATCTTTATTATTGCTTGTAGCAATGTTGAATTGAAAAGTTAGTTCTCTTATCAAAGACGCACATCTTTTTATTATCAATTTCCTTCATCACGTACCGAGTATAAAACCCGGCTTTGCTCTCTCTCCTGGAAAATTTAGTTTAACTACTTGAGCTAATATTGATACAGAACATTAAATAAAAACCTTTTTTAATTCACAGTCTGTTAACTTTGTAGATCGTTTCATTAAGAATTGGAGATTTTTTCCAGAAATTTAATATGTTAATAGCATGAAATTCATCGTAGCTTTTTTTATTTTATTCTAGGCAGAATCATATAAAGCCATAAACCAGGTTTCATTTGATGAATTTTTAATGTTTTGGAGCTAGTACTGCTTCTAAGGAGAAGCACGTAATTATTGTTATGTGCAAAAAAGTTCACCGAGCATGACCTGTTTTTTAAGCAATATTTTTCTCTTAAGTAAACCAATAATAATAATTTAGCTTGGAAATTGTCTAAAACAATAAAGAAAACTTAATTTGTGTTTAAATTACACATTTCTTACTTTCATTGATGATGTGAAAAGAAGATAATGCCTCTCTTTGCGTAATATTTTGTACTGCAAACAGTAATTAGCAAGAATGTTATTTTTAATTTACAATATTATGATAAGCAGGTTTTTGGGTTCAGATGTACATTCTGGAATCTTTCTGGAATGTTAATCAGACTAAAATTGTACCCTACTGCAAACAGTAATTAGCAAGAATGTTATTTTTAATTTACAATATTATGATAAGCAGGTTTTTGGGTTCAGATGTACATTCTGGAATCTTTCTGGAATGTTAATTAGACTAAAAATGTACCCAAAAAGAGTCAGCTTGTCTGATAATACCTTTTTTATTTTTTTAATTTAAAAATTATGTAATAGATTGAATTAAGCTTGAGAAAATTATTCCATAATTGTAAATTGGGATGTGCTTCAGTGATATGAAAACTGAAATGCTAAATACAAACTATAAAAGTTTTTAATTACCACGTGCACTACTTTTACTTTCTAAGATTTGTCTAAAGTCCGGAGCAGTATCGTACCTTTTTGGTCAAAACCTTATCAAATATTCTAATCAAAGCTGCAATAAATGCAAAGTATTTATCAAGTTCACATGGTAAGTTAAAGAAATTGATCTTTTTCTTGGTTTTTATCTTATTTTAGATTAGAACTAGTTTTCAAATACCCCAGAGAAACTAAAGCCAATAAAGTTATTTATAAAATGGAAATTCAGAATGACTTTGCAGGGATTTTTATTATTCAATTTTTCTTAATTATAGGTGCCATTTTAATTTCACACATAAAATGCGACTTGTGTACGCACTTGCTCAAATATTAACTTCTAGATGAATTGTAATTNATTCAGAATAACTTTGCAGGGATTTTTATTATTCAATTTTTCTTAATATAGGTGCCATTTTAATTTCACACATAAAATGCAACTTGTTTACGCAATTGCTAAAATTATTAACTCCTAGATGAATTGTAGTTAACTAAAATTTACATACAAAGACTGGCATAACATTTAAAAACAAAAATATAAAGTCGCAGTCACAACTTATCAATGCCGTAAAACCTTAAAAAGGGAAAAGACAAGTAGAAAACAGGTTTTTTATCCCAGATATGGCAAATATTCATCGTTATCGTCAATTTCTTCAAGTCCAGATTTTATTTTTAACTACAAGAAACTGTATTGTAAACAAGAAATGTAAAAAATAATCATTTATTGACTGTTGAATAAAGTTATATAGGAAGTTGTAAAAGAGCAGAGTTGCTCAGGTCAAGTTTATTTTTATATGGTCAAAGGCATGCATAATAACACTGTAAAGATCAATGTCTTTTTATATTGAAGATCCTTCTTTTCAATAAGGACTTTGTTTTTTACCTTTTTCATTACTTTTTTTCACACGTGGTTCACCCCATGATAAAAACCTTGAACTGTTTTTTAACACTCTGGATTTTATAAGACTGGTTTTGAACTTTATGGAGATTGCAAAAATGTAGGTATTTCTATGAATATCCCATTCATCAATAAAAAAGTTAAATCTAGTTTTTAAGGATTTTTTCTGTAAATTAATCCATTTAGAGTTTAGCTTTGAGTTGAATAACAAGTAAAAAATAATTTCCCACAAAATCCGACCATTTATCCTTCATCTGTTTCAGGCTTCAGTTTCAATATGAATTTCTTGTATCCCCATGATAAAAACCTTGAACTGTTTTTAACACTCTGGATTTTATAAGACTGGTTTTGAACTTTATGGAGATTGCAAAAAATGTAGGTATTGCTATGAATATCCCATTCATCAATAAAATGTTAAATCTAGTTTTTAAGGATTTTAAGGATTTTTTTTGTAAATTAATCCATTTCGAGTTTAGCTTTGAAATGAATAACAAGTAAAAAATAATTTCCCACAAAATCCGACCATTTATCCTTCATCTGTTTCAGGCTTCAGTTTCAATATGAATTTCTTGTAGAAATAAGTTCTAAAATTACGCAATATTTTACATAATTTTGCAATTTGTAATTAAAAATGGATAAGAAAAGGATAAAATGCTTTTCTCCGTGTTTACTCTTCTCTGGTCTTCTCATTTTGAGTTTAACAGTGCTTTTAGGATTTTATTTTGTTCCTTTTAAAATAACTGAGGGGATATTTGAGGTAAAAGGATTTAGGAATAGTTCATTTTGATTGTGTTTAATTTTAATTTGTTTTTCCTCAAGGCGACTAAAATCATTGAAGGGAATATTTTATTCAGAGGATGGCAAAAAGTCCCGTTTCCTATTTTTCAAAATATTTACTTTTTCAACGTGACAAATCCAAAGGATGTGGTTGCCACCGGGGCAAAACCTATTTTGCAAGAGCTTGGGCCATACGTTTACGAGTTAGTTAATTAATTAAAATGCTGAATAAATACTTTTAAAAGTTATTTTTTAATTATTGTCTTGTTTTTAGAATGAAACGTGAAAAATTTGATCTTGTTTTTAATGACAACGGAACAGTATTTTACAAAGAGAAAACGTATTTTATTTTTCGCCCTGAACTCTCCAAAGGTTCTCCAGATGAAGACTGGATTTATTTCTTAAATATCCCCTTTGTGGTATGAAAAATACTTAAAAAGTTAATTTTGGGGTTGAAAATTAAGTATTTAATTAACGATAAGTTAAAATAATTGCTTAAAGAGTTCCGCTCAGGCAACACTAAAACTAGATTTTTTCTTCCCGGTACGTTCTGGAACAAGCTCTAAAGAAGTTCCCAGAAACGGAAATGTACCTTCATTTAACAATTAACGATCTTCTTTTTGGAGGGACTTATCTCCCGTTTATAAAAGAACTTTCGGATCTCAATGGAGAAGAAGTCATGCCAAATAACACGTTTGGATTGTATTACAAAGTAAGTTAAAAATTATTGTTTGAGGTAAAATTGATTTTCAATTGGGTCTTTGTATTCACCAGCTAAATGGAACGGATCAAGGTCGCTTTGAAGTTTATTCTGGAGTGAAGAATCCTTCAAAATTTGCAAACGTTGTTTCATGGAATGGCCAAAAGGAATTGGATTGGTGGGGAGATGATGAATTTTTGCAATAGAATTAACGGCAGTGACGGAGCCTTGTACTTGCCTTATTCAACGAAGGAAACGGTTTTTTATTTGTTCATTCCAGGATTTTGTAGATCTTTTAGATTTGAATATGAGCCGGAGGGGGAGGAAGGGAAGGTGGAAGTGGGAGGTGTGCCGGTGACTAAATTCTCTGTTGGGCCGAGTTTCCTCCAAAGTGCTAAAAGCAATCCGGAGAATAGATGCTATTGTAGGGAAGCTCAGGTTGAGTTGTGCCCTGAGGATGGAGTTTTGCCTTTGGAAAGTTGTGGAAAAGGTTTTAAATTAATTAAAATCAATTAGAGAGTTAATTAAATAAAGATTTTATTAAAATTATGGAATTTACAGGTGCCATGGTGTTTTCTCAACCGCATTTTTATCAAGGTTCAGAGCTCTACTTGAATCAGTCCGTCGGGTTAAGACCGGACAAGGATAGGCACGAAATGGCTATGTTTATGGAGATGGTTAGTTAATTACAATTAAAATCATTAAGGTTAAAATAACCGAGTTTATTTTTTTTAGCTAACTTCGGCTCCAGCTCATGTAAAAATGAGATTTCAATTGAATGTGAATTTGCAACCGATTAAAAGAATTCAATCTTTGAAAAATATTCCAAAAATGATTCATCCTGCCTTTTGGATTGATCAGGTAATGATTAATTAACTTTTTAATTGGTTAAAATACGCCCTAATAATCTTTTTTAATTAGGATGTTGTTCTTCCCGATGATTCCTTGTCTGGACTTCGAACTCTTTACAAAACTTTAAGCATTTTGGAGATATTTAAATTCGTTGGGATAACTCTGGGACTGGTGTTAGTCATCCTTTCCTTGTTCGCATTTTTCATGTGTACTCTCAAAAGTGCGAAGGGGAATTTGAGAAAGTCTCCAAAAAGAGAATTTCTTCCTAAAACTTGGAATGAAGTGATTGCTTCCAAAAATAAAGACTCTGCACCTCCAAAGACTGAAAATGCAATAGTAATGACGTATGAATTGGAAGCTATTCCGATTCTACAATCAGCTTTGGTTTGTGATACCGGAAATGAAAATAGGGTGGATCGAAGAGAAGAAACTTAAGATAGAGTGATGCCGTAATGTTTTCTATTGGAATGTTAAAGACTTTTTATTGCTTTCTATGATAAGCTCTGTTTTCACTCAATGTAATATAAAAATAGTTAAGTAAGTTAAGTTGTAAATATTGTTGTGTATGAATAGCTAAAATAAAAGAATAGATAAATATATAAAAAGTTTTTGTCTGTATTTATTTGATGAAACATATTTGCTTAATTAACTATTAGTTATTGTCAGACTCGAACTGGTTAAGAGAGCATTTATAATTTAAAAAGTTTCCGTTATAACGTACCCATTGGTTCATTACTGTTGTTAAAACACAAAAAATGCAAATTTTCATAAAATTTTATATTCATTACGTAATCTGACATGCTTAGTTTAACTAGTCTTACTGATTTTATTTCCATGAAGTACAGGACAAGCTCCGTGGACCACGTCGTTTCTCACAGTTCCATTCCTGTACATGTTAAACCTGTCATATAGTCATTTTTAATTTAAATTATCTAATTCTAAGTAATATTAGGTATGTTAGTATGGCCAATTCATGCATTTTTACCAGAAAATAACAGAGCCCAGTGCTGGACGAGCGGAAACGCCTGGAAAGCACATCGCAGTGTAACCACCCCGTTTTGGAAGTTCTAACTGAAACACAAAGAAGCATATTGCGGGCGGAGTGTATTTAATAATTGAAGAGTAACTAAATATTCACTTACGTAATATAAAATAGTTGCTAATCGATCACCTTTTGCTATTGACTCTGGTCCAGTCATTTCCAAATCATCGCCAAACTAAATAATTACGTTCTTCAACCCTGTACCATCTCCTGGACATTTTCCACCTCCGTTTCCCCCACAAGGTTGAAAACTTCAAGAGACTAAAAGAGTTGAAGAACGCCTTGTCATTTTCATTACAGCATCATCATGGAAATTGTAATATCTTCCGTAAGTGTACTCCACAAATTGGGTGAGTTCCGGTAAATAAAATAAATTCAATCCGGTTAGAAACTCCATAAATTTTAAAATATTTAATATCTTATCTTCAGGCAATTTGGAACCCACGGATGTTCGAAATTTTGTCGAGACATCTACACCACCTTCTGCAATAATCATTGATAAAGTTAAGTTAACCCTTCCTAATTTAATTATCCGCTTTCTTGTAGCTTCCGGAATGATTTCGTAATATTGAATAAGCAACGGAGTCTTTGAGAGTTCTTCAGCTTTCACTGGGTGTATGTACAGATAAGGATGCCGGCTTCGTTCCAGATAACATTTTAGCTTTGTTTCGGAAGGTTCCAAAGGTTTTTCATTGCAGATGTCTATCAACCGACTGAATGGATGCGTTTCCGGGGTTTCCGATTGCTTTCCTTCATTATATCGATAAGAGCGTCCCGTAACCTTCTTATCTTTATCTTCGTTTTTGCTTATCGGGGAAATATAAATATTTTCGAATAAAAGTTCGTTATATTCATCGTCGTCGTGAAATAAATCGAAAATTGTGTCGGTTTTGTTCTTAATCCGAGTTCTTTTAAGGTGTTCAATTATGAAATTATTCTAAAACGACAATTAATACAAAAATCATTCTTAAATATAAATTAGATCATTTTAAAATAATTTAACTTTATCAATTGCTGCTTCCAAAAATCTCGAGACAAACTCAATGGAAACGGAGTTATCTTTGAATTCCAAAATTAGTTTCTTTGCTAATTCCAACCATTGAATGGACATGTAAGTGAAGTTTTGTTGTAGAGCAAATATTCCAAGTTCAGAGCATTGATAAGCGGTTAAAGAGCCACCGAAGGATGTGTCGATGGTTAATCCGTTGAAAAGCTGGTTAAAAATTCTATTTTAATGCAAT
>JAANSO010001440.1:0-17084 GCA_036507315.1 Lepidocyrtus fimetarius | reverse complement strand
TAAAAAGTGTGGTTTTAAAGAAAAATACGAAAGTAAAAGTAAAAATATCGGTATAAAAAGAATAATAATCATAATTTAAGGAGCAGGAGCATAACTCTTCGTGATTCCCATTATAAGTTATTAATGTGTTCATGTCACACCTTCCTTAGCCATGTAAATCGGTACAAAACATAATTTCACTACCTTCAAACCGATATCCTTGAATGTTTTTATGCCTCCGCTTTGCTTTTGCCTTTTTTGAAAGGACCTGAATGAAAAAGCTTTGCAAGTTAACTCGGGGATAGTATTTAGGATTTTCCTGATGCTTGATAATAATTAAAAGATGAAATAACGTTTGCTTGCACAAGGTTATGAAAGACGTTAAATCAATTTTATGATTTATTCGTCAGCCTTTTTGTTGACAGTGAAAATGTGCAATTATTTCCATTTACATGCGTTTACACCTTATCTATTTCTTTTCAAATTCCATGAAGATGGATTGTGGAGGTGTACGCTGTAAATGTAGAGGAAGAAAGTTTCACGAGGAAAACTAATATTTACCTCGTGCTTGACACTGCTCATCGTTTAGCAGCCTGTTTGCTTGTTTTGAAATATTTTTTTCACATGTCACAGGTAAGTCTGGAAGGGTGTGAAAGGTATTAAAAGTATTAAAGTTTTGGTATACACAGGCCTCTAATGTCAAAATTTCATGGTTCTGCGTCTGACTTTTAGAAACTTTTACGAATTGATGAATGTATGTCAATAGCACAAATAATAGCTTTATTTCCACACCTAATATTGTAGGTAATCATATTTTACTTTAAGGATAGGTTTGAAAGTAAACCAAATTTTCTAGCCAATAGAATTCAACTGGAATCATTGTCTTTGATTTTAATTGCTACTTACATATTTTTGTTTATTTTAAATTGTAATGTGGAAGAAGTTATAATCTTATAGATCCAAAATTTCTATTGCAACTCATCACGGCAATAATTTGATACACGGAAGTCTTCAGGTTCTGGGTGTTGGAGACACTTAATGATAATAAAATTAATTTTGTTTGCATTTCAAACTACTTATTCATGCACATCATAAAATTTTAAAGCTCTATGCAAAAATGAGCAAATTATTTTTCACCGAGTCAGTCACGGAAACTAGTCTCGTTTCTTTACTACTCTACTACTACTAACAAGTAGGTAAAATGTGCATGTCAAAAAATTTGTAAGATTTTAATTATTACACAAGGATTGTGATTCTATAATAATGTGCAGACTTCTGTGGATCTTTTTGACTTTACTACTGAAATTAACATAAAAAAGTTTTTTCTTTTCTCTTATAATCAACCTTCATTTCATGCTTTTACGCTTTTTGTAGTGCTAACTGGTTATATGAGAGTTGTATTACAAGAAGATTATAATCTCGCTCATTTTTAGTTTTCCCTCATCTTTCTCATCCCTCATAATAAGGAATGGAAAGGTGGATGATGAATAGAATTACGATTACGTACGCAATAATTCATTTAGCGTTTACAACAGCAGCAGAAGATGAACACACGGATTTCCATAAAGAACAACAAAAATTTTGTCTGG
Organism: Lepidocyrtus fimetarius; assembly: GCA_036507315.1. NCBI lineage: Eukaryota > Metazoa > Arthropoda > Collembola > Entomobryomorpha > Entomobryidae > Lepidocyrtus > Lepidocyrtus fimetarius. The sequence continues at coordinate 15,516 of JAANSO010001440.1, read as the reverse complement.
GCCAACAACGACAACGGGAAATAATGAAATGAACTTTGCATAAGCCTTTAGTTTATTGCATGATGTTTGCTAAGTAAGCAAATTCAGTTTTAATTTACTAAAAAGCTTTTACTTAAGACGAAGAGATCCTCAAGTTTTTATTTTAAAGATTGAAGTTTTTACTTACGAAATATACGATGACGATTCAAAACATGTCATACAGCAGCCGTTCATGACTGTAAAAAAAGCTTTTTGTTTAAAAACCCACAAACAAACATGAACATCATGATTTTACATATCTTTGACTTCCTCTAAAGGTTGTCCAGAGGAAAGTCAGTAAAAGCCAAACATTGTCTGTAGATCAGCTCAGGTTGCAGTTTAGTTGTAAACTTGCATTAATGAAGTAAAGACGAAGTAAAGTACGCAAATTATGCATGGATAGATAATGAATAATGTTATGTTGGAGTTTGTTGGAGAAGAAAATGGCAGTAGCAAAGAAAGCTGTTTGTACTTCGTTCACTGCTGCTTCAACTTACCTGTTGTGTGGATTTGTAAAAAGTAATGTAACCCATCATTATTACAACAACGAGCTTGTCTCATTATTATTATTATTATGGTTATTGTTTGTGATCTTTTAGAATTTAGGCAAGTGCATTGTTAAACCACATCACAACATCCAGAAATTTCTTCTTCCTTTGCACAAATTTAAAACACCAAAGGGTGGTAGCAAGGAAGGAGTTAGGTGTAAACTTTTGTTAAAATACATGTACAAAATTACAAAAGACATATAGTGACCCTTGAGGGCATCAATGAAATTGTTGAGTCATACACATGCCATGTTTCACTTTGTATTTACATTCCAATAATGACAAGAAGACGGAGTACGAAAGAATGAAATTTCTGAAATTATAAAGGTTTTCACTCTTGTTTTATTTTCGGTACTGTTTGGATAGTAAACAAAACCAAAATATTAAATCCGCACAAACAGACAAGGTTTCTGGTTGTTAACGCATGAAAGTGATTATGCTAGCATCATTATTATTCGGCATATCGTTTCGTTACTCCCTGGTATTCATTATTACTGTATCACTCTTATCATTACTGGTGAGAAAATGTATAATTCTAATCATGGCAAGCTTTCTGCTTTTACATGTGATTCATTTTCGTACAAGAATAGAGTTTTGAAGGTGATCTCTCAAGTTTATACAAAATAAACATTTTCTAGCAAATTATCTGATTTGATGTTGAAGTTGACTGCTTAGCAAAATACCAAGTTTTGCATTGTGATATAATTTCAATTAAACGAGGGTATTCTTTAGCATTTTCTGACATTCCAATTTACCTTATAGCACTTACCGCACTATGGAATTCACAAAATAAATACTAATCTCAATTCCAGTTCTTTTCACCTCATTTTGCTGACATCATGGTATTGTTTGCGGGTGACTGTGTACATCTATCCTACTATTACAGGAGAGGTATCTGGTTGGGGAAATTGAACTCACTCAACTCAACACTGCAATAAAGACGTCTCTTAATTTTAGCAGTTCAATTTCATCGGTATGCACATGAAAGTTTGAGGAATCTGGAGAACAATTCTCAAAAGACTTGCTTGTTTTTACTTGTAATAGATACACACACACTCTCTCACTCTCTCTTGCAAACGCAAACAAATAATCATCCCCCCAAAGAAAGTAAAAGCATTTGAAATGAATCCGTGACCAATCCATTATTCAAGCTGTTCCTTAACCCTGTTGCTTTTCAAGGTGACCGAGCAAAACGCAACAAGAGGATATTATTATTGCAATGATTACCTAAGCATTAATCATTATTATATCCACTTACGATTTAATACTCTTCCGGATAAACACAAACAAATGATGTAGCCACTCGTTATCCTTCTCAGTGGAGGAAAGGAACCCTATTTTTTGCTTTGCCACTTGTTGTCAGCAAAATGGAGCTGTTCCCACACACCCCATTTAACAATGCGTTATTAGCTCATCCGTCATTTTCAAAACCAGGGACTTTTTTCCACTCCAAATTGCCTGGGTTTCGTACGTGCCCTTGTGAAACGTGATGAANAAATTGCCTGGGTTTCGTACGTGCCCTTGTGAAACGTGATGAAGCGACGATGATGGGTTTCCTCCTTTACGAGTTTCTTCCGTCTAATCATCATGTAATGGATCGGGAGGGATGACCATAATGGTGTTGTTGTAGACAATCACGATATTATGAAGATGCAGAAAGTAGATGAAGATGAGAGAAGGATCGGATGGACGGATTCTGTTGCTAATATAAAGATCACCATGATTCATTTTGATGATGTTGATGAGAATGATGACTGCTAGGTCATTAGACAAGTTGGCTTCTCTAAAAAATTCCTTTGAAATGAAAACTGGTAATGTCTGACTTATTGGCTCCTCCAAAACTTCATCATCATACCACCGTCAAAATCAACGCACATTTTGTAAAGAAACGGAGAAAAAAACAGGCTGACTGATCTTTCGTTGATGGACAGGAGAAGCAGCAGAAGCAGACCATTTCAAGAGAAGTTGAAGAGGCCAACCAACTTCCTTGAGAAAAGGACAATTCAGTATTCGCATCCCATCATCCTGATGACTATGATGAGAATCTGTTATAAAAAGAATGAAAGAAAAACAAGGAACTAATCTAGAATGCGTTGTAGTGCAATTATATCAAAAGTGCGTGCTCTGACTTTGCTCTTTTGTATTCAAGTGATGATGGCTTTTTTGGTCTGGCTGTTGCTGGTTGCGTGGTTTTTGCGTAAAGAAAGCTTCATATCATTGCTGCACTCATTCCACTCGATGAGCTAGCTGTCAGTCAGATATCATTTCATGAATTTTATTTTCCATTTATTTTTCATTTTTTGTGAAAGAATCGAATTTTTGTGAGTTGGAAAATGGGAGAAATGATACTGAAGACCGTGATGTTGGCGGTAGCGGCGGGCGAGCCATGTTCGCCATGATGATTATGACATAAAGATAGGAAAATGACTGTGAAAATGATCTTTGGTCGTGATATGATATGATATGAAAAGGGAAAGCATTTCTATGATCTCCCTTTCAGTTTTCGTGTTCGTTTAAAAAAATATCAGTTGATATTGAATACGTTTGGGAAAATTCTGACAAAAATAGTCTGGTTTTTGATGGAGTTCGAAGTAAACAAAACCAAAGTTCCTGGAATCAGGAATCATTATAGCTGCTGTTACAGTTTCAAAGAATAAAATAGGCCAAAAAGTAATTACAAGAATCAAAAGCAAGCTTCAAAGAAAGGTATTCTTTGGCAAAAAACAGTGGTCTTTCTTTGGTTGCAAAAATGCGATAGTAGTTCTTGAGTAAAAGTTTTGATAATTATTTTTCATATAAATCCGGATCCATCTTACTCCATCCTGTTTCCCCCGTCATACTATCGAAACAAAAAACTTTGAATTGAATTTATTACTTACGAGAAGGTCGATTATCGTAATTATTTGTTACGGTACATTTTCAAAGGAAATTAGTCAAGATGAAAAAGTTACCGAAGGATCATCACCATCAGATCATCTTGATTATCACTATCATATCAGTATTATCGATATGCGTGGAAAAATCAAAAGATATTTCTCATTCTCTGCACGGAACACTTTTTTGCATTAGATTCTCCTTTTCCCCGCTACTTGTTCACCACAGCTATTTCTCTTAACACTGGTGCTAACAACTTAAACAACTGGGAAAAGCTGAAAGATGAAAATCTCCCTCTTATGTGTGCGCTCTTTCAATAGTTGATTGTTTTGTAATTCTGCAGGTAGGCACACTACACCGTTTTATTGACTTTTTTCTACATTTTTTGATTGTTATTATGTCATGCTGATGGTGGATTAGAGAGGATTGCATGTGTGAGTGATAAAGACTAATGGCTACTTAATATATATAAATATGTACAGCAAATATATTAAATGAAATGTCTTGCATGTCAGTCAGTAAAAGATGAAGAAGTGAGTGAAATGCTTTCAAACTTTCAAGTTTAAATCATCATTATCATCACAATCATCTTCGTATAACCACTTGAGCAGCTCAAAGTCCTATTCGTATCATCCACTTTTTATCACGAGGCTTACGCACTACTACGCACAAAGTGTAAAAGGAAAAAAACGGGCATCTTTTTGAATGATGGTTGTCCTTTTCCTTACTTCGTTCTTTTGTCTTCCTAGAATTACATGTCCCACTTTTAATTTCATTCTCGATAGATTGTGTAAGAGAGATGATGGGCATTTCATAATGATATTGAACAACTTTTACCGTTTTACTAATTTCCATGCAAAGGAATGCAAAAATGCTAAAGTGAAAGAGTAAAACGTTATTTGTCTTGAGGTGTCCATGTAAAAGTTTGCTTGAAACTTTTGCCAGTTTTTTTTCTGATCGCTGTTTTTGAGATTAATGGTGACGTGATGATGTTGGCTAGAATCCTAGATTTTGTAAAAATATACTTTGCGTGCGTGCGTTTACTTTTCTAATCTTAATATTAAATTTTAATATAAAAGTAATTGTTGGTCGTTTTGAATCATATCGTGTTTTCTTAGAAAATGATTGTCAGTCGGAAGAAAAAACTTATTTTTTTGCAGACAAAGTCCACTTAAACGCATTATGGATGAGCAATATTAAAAAATTGAACTTCCTTATGCAATTTATTTTACCTTGAAAATCACGCAGTTTTGTAATAAATGGACAAGCAAGTAAAGAGAGCGTAGGTAATTCAGTTCATGACGATGAGACTAGATTATGATGATCTTCATTTCTTTCATTTTCCCATTCTTTTTCGCCTTTTGTTAGGCTTTGAGCAAATTACAAAATAACAATGCAAAAATATATGATGAGATGTAACAATACAAACAGTTTTTTATATTATCTTATGCGAAAACTCGATTTTTGTATTGAATAATTTTTGTTGTTGCTGGGTCCTTCTGAAAATGTTGAGAAGCACCATTGGTTTGACTATTTTATCTTTTTGAGAATAAAAAGTGAACTTGAGCGCGTATATCCTATCGTAGTATCAATGACTTGAACACACCTTAACTCATTTCACGACTTTGGCACATGGACTTATCAATTTTAAATATTAACGAGCAACAATGCAATGTCATTTTTTAACAATGGAGAAAAATATGGCGAACGGAGTAATCTTGTATTATTAAAATACGATTTTATTATTTTTTGCTAGTTGCCAAATCAAATTGACATTTTTGTATTCATTATTTTTTTCTTATACTTTATGACCACTTCCTTCCTTTCCATGTCATTATTCCAGAAATGAAAATCGAATGAAAAAATGACAAAATAAATTAAAAACGAAGAAAGAGATAAAAGTATTAAGTTAAAACTTCATTATGCGAATGATTAAATCTGATATAATAAAGTAGCTATCCTTCTTTTGATACATCATGTCCATATTCCATTTCTCTTCCTTCCTGGAATGGACATTTTGCTAAAAAGTTCCTTGCTCTTTGAAGGGTGGGCCAAAATTAAATTCGGATTTTTATATCAACTTCACTGTCAAAGTCAGATTGAAAAAGCAAAATTGGATATTTCATTTGGCTTGATGTGTTTGCAGTATTCTTCAAATCACAAATAAAATTTAGTAGATATTTATCTATTAATTCAAAAACGTAACCAATTTCTTGTTTCTTTCAAAAATATTAATTTGTAAATAAAATTGATCGTCCAGTTTTACACAACAATGGACTTTTTTAATATATGCATCATATTTCATTTCATTGTTACTCTTTCAATCATTAAAGTAATTACGTTTTTTATTCACAATGGTGTGAGTTGGAGGTTATACATTGCTAACTAATAAAATTGCAATAAAATTCTCTGAGCCCTGATTATCATTATTATTATCAATCTAATAATAATAAATAGATGCAATTGTGAGTTTTAAAAAGAAGTAATAATAACAATATATTTAGTAACTTAATAGATCCCCTTTTTATCTCTTATCTACAAGTTAGGCTATTAACTAACAACAATCACATTGTTAAAGTAGAGATGAATGAGAAGAAGCAAAAGGGAGGGGTCTCCTTTAAAAAATGCACTTTAACAACATTCCCTAATCCCTTACAGATCATTTTTGAATAAGAACACAGGAAAGACTAAGTGTCTCACTTTATAAAACTAAAACCTATTTTGCTATATAGTTCAACTGCTATGTATTAACATTGCATTGTTGCATAATATTATTCCTTTTTATACAATGATATCGGCTACAGAATACGGATCGTCGTTGTCAGCAAAAAAAAACAACTTGTACTTTCTGCGTAGCCTACACTTCAAACCCTTTTTACGCACATATCTGTACACATCCATCCGTCCATTATTATTAAAAAGAAGAATTTCTTCTTTGAAACTTAACGTCCTTCTCCCTGCGTAAGTAGTTTAAGTAAATGTGAAAAGGCAAAGGAGTAGCCTCAGTTTACTTCAGTTAGTTGACTGATGTGGTTCTTCCCATCGTCATCATCTAAAGATATTTTGTTGATCTTGATTTGCTCCTATAAAAGCCAAAGCTTTTCTTATTAACTTTTTAAAGTGAGTGACTGTTATTGTTTCGCTGCTGTTTTGTTGGCCTGTTTTTTGCTTGTTTGAGCGATAGCAGGTTACGCATTTTACGACTTTTTCTTGATTTACGTGGTCACTTGTCCCCTGTTTTTGATACTGCGGTTGTTACATTTCTTTAGGATTTTCCACGCATATTTTCTTTTCACGATGGGAAAGTGAATGGTGGAATGGGTTTCATGGGATTATTGCCAATCGTCATTCTTTATCTGAAATGGATCAAAAGTTGAAATTTAAATGAGCCAAGTGGTCTAATAAATTTTTAGCTTCAACAGCCAAGAAAAGCCTAATAGCATTGTTCCACCTTAAATTAAGTACATTTTTGAATAAACCTGGTATCTTCTGAGAAAGTGAATAAGCGTGTCAGAGAATATTACATTTTTTTCTCCAGCCTAGTGAAGGTCGACTCGTCTCGTGCATGCGGTTTGAAAAAGTTGAAACTGAACTCATTTTTTATCTCCTGACCTTCATGTTTTGTTGTTAATAACCAAAAATAAAAGGCTTTTCTACAACTGGCCGACCGACCACACCGAAACAAGATTTTGATAGACAAGAAGACAGAAAGGAAATCAAAGTATTTCTTAATTCTTTCCTTTGGTAAGTCCAAAACTCTTTTAACAAATCCAATTTTATAACTTCATTCTTCATTTTAGAAATGCTTCCTGTCACAGAACTATTCCATTGTTGGTGTCCACCAACCTACGATTGTTATTATGCATTACTTCATTTTCTTGAACGAAAATGATGGATTGCCATTAGCTTCTGCAGAGAGATATATTAAATAATGCAAAAACGAAAATGAGTAGATGTAGCAAGTTGATTAGATGCGAATATGTGAAGTAATCATAACGAATCATTCATAATAGCATTTTATGAAAAATGAGAACTGTATCAGCAACAGCAGAACAAAAAGGAAAAAAGAATTAAAAAAGCTTACAAGTCCACATCAACAATAACAGCAGGACACCCACAAACAGCGCACATATTTTGATATTGGTATTAATTCTTTTTATTGTAATGATGATGATTATGATAAGAAAGGACCACTGCTGGGTAATTCCATTTTGCATACAAAAAAGAAATACAAATCTTCAAAGCGGTATTGTTACTGGTGCACCAGCTTGATCGTTTTTTGTGTGATATGACAAGTCTATGACGCTTCTTGAAGTCATAATAATAAGCTTCCTAAATAACCATGGAATAAAATACTTGCTGCATTCCTTTACTACCGGCTTAAAAAGAAATCAACAAAAATGCCGACAAAAAATGGAGAAAGGCAAGAAAAAATGGTCCTGTTTGCATGCATATTACTATTAAAAGCGAGAAATGAGAGACACTGCGTGAGTGAAAGAAAGACAGAGGCAATCTGATACAAAAAATAAGAATCAGGTAGTGCCAGCAAGTGCTCATTTTTTCCTAAGGTTTCCGGCAAGCCAGATGCAGATTATTGTTATTGCCATGCTATTATTGGCTAACCTATTTTTATAAAACATTTCAATGGAGAGCACATTTTTTGTAAGTAAATTGGTCTGAACTTTGGAATTTGCCTAAAGTGGATTGGATACATGGAAAACTAAAGTACACTTCATCGCTGTATCCAACTTGCTTGAAAGCAGGCTAACTAAGGTGGAAATATTGACTTTTATCGGTCTTCATTTCTCTTTTCATTATTTTGAAGTATTACGGAAAAATTGAAAAATATTTCGGTAACATAAGTGGACCTCTTCCCCACATTTTTCAAAGTTCACTTAACATTGACTCAGTTTATAAAAGTTGAAAAGGCACTTTCAATTTCATATAATGATAATCGGCACGGCTACACACTTAACATTCCATTCAATCGACTATTACTATTCTAAATGGTGTGGCTCTGTGTAGGGAGTCGTCATGATTCATGCGTGACATGACATTGATTGTTTCGCATAATATGCAGGGGGAAAATTTCAAAGGTCTGTTAAAGTAAAAAATACATCTTATCTAACAGATCATAATCGTAGTGTGTGTTCCCTCTCTGCTTTTCATCTCTTTGTTATATAACAAACAACTGCACAATGGTATGAATGACATACTTGTCTTGTAGCATTTAAAAAAATTTGAAGTCATATTAATCAATCATGTTTTGTACAACTTTGCAAAAGTGTTTGTCTAAGGGTTTCTACCATTTTGTCTATTTACCACTGCCAAAACTCATGCATAAATGCTAAAAAGATACTAACAGTAAGAGTATTTTACATTTTTAAAAAAATTGTTGAAAACTTGAAACGTTCTTGTATTCATGCAATTTTGCAATTAACCTTGATTTAAGGCAGACGGATGTCAGGACTGATAGTCTCGATTCACAAATCAATAGCCAATTTTATCGACTGTATAGTAGATACCAACTAAATATTTTACAGAAGCCTGTAAACATCTTAATTTTTAATGAGTTATGACAAATGATAATTTTTTTGTGATTGAAGCATTTCTAAGTTTTCATTGTCACGAGCAAGGTTTTGTTTGATTTTCTCACAAAATAATTTCCCGTTTCCTTCTTTTTTACAGAACAAACCAGGAACTTCCTTTGTCGGCAGTTTAAATGTAATCATGTCCTCCTCCTCTTTGTCAATGTTATCAACATCCTCATCTTCAGCAGCCTTATCGTCATCGATGTCGGTCTTTGCTCTTTTCCTCCTGTCAACAGCAGTTCTTATAGAACAAGTGACAGGAATGCCGAAAGGTTATGACTACGACATATATGACGACCCATTCCACAATGCGAATATTGTAAAAGTCGACAAAGTCGTGGATTATTACGTAAGTACTTTTTGCACAGCAGGAGACCATCTGCCCTTCTCCAGTTAATTTAACCTTTTTAGATTTAATGCAAACTAGTCAATTAATGGTAATGGTGATTTATTATTAGTTCCTTTCTAGCTGCTTGATTAATGTCCGTCAAATGTCTACTCTATTACCTATGAAAACTAGAATTTTGTATAAAATTAAATTAACCTTTCATTTATACTAAATGGAAATTTTAAGTACAAAATCAAACATGTTTAATTCGGTGATGCAATCAAGTAATGCATGTTGATGACTTGAGATGTAAGTGACAAGTGCTTTAGAAAATATTAATTTCGATATTTTTTCAAAATGATTTTTCTTTTCGAAAAATTATAAAGAGCCTTGAAATATTACTGATTTGAAATTGAGAGGGAAACGGAATGACAGGAAAGATTACTTTTGCCTGACTTGTTTACTTTAATAGCAAAAATTCTTTAACATTTTTATTCAAAGAAACACATTTTTGATTACTTGACTTTAATTTAACAGCAATTTTGAATTAGATTTGCTTGATAAGGTGTTTGCTGTTGTATTTTACAATTGAGCTTGTTCTAATAAGCATCAAAGCATGGAATTAAAATGAATATTGTTTTGGAGTATGTATTTTTACGTATTTTAAAATTACTTCGAATGCAATGTCAGTGACAACTTGATGATGGCAGAGAATGGTATTACGATTTGGTTCATATGTGCAGTATTTATATAATAAATTTTAAGTAATGCTTACATTAGTACTTAAGTTTTACATTCCTTTAAGCTCCTTATTTCATTATTTATGCCTTTCCAACAATTTTTAAAGCTAATTTGCTATCATTACATCATGCAGAGTAAACACGTTTCTCATTTTCAATTTTCTGAATATTTTTTCACTCATGTGTGCCCTATCTGCCTACCACACACAAACTCACAAAAAAACCGTACGCACAACAAAAACACCGGAACGCAACAGTCGAAGCCTCAATATGCGTTTGGCTATGAAGTTGATGACTACTACAATCAACTCTCACATGGAAGATGGGAAATCCGAGATGGAGACGTGACGCAGGGCCAATATCGTGTTTTACTTCCAGACGGAAGAAGTAAGGTTTTAATACTTTTACTTAATTTGCTACTAGAAAATTAAGCATAATAATAGCAAAATCAGCAATGAAAATTATTATTTGAAAGAAAATGCCATTTGATGATTTTATTCCAAGAAAGAATAAATGCGAGGAAACATGTGTGTGCAGACGTGTAATTCACCAATTTAATAAAACTTTTTATATCATTCTTTCTTCCGCTCACGCTTCTCCGTAAAACTCACGACCAGCAGAAGCAATTGCATTTCGTCAATTCATAAGATCAGTAAGAACTCCATATTTACAGCAAAAATATTCCTTCGAAGAGAAAAAATTGATAAAAAATATTTAATGGGAGATGTTAGATACGCAGTTAGCCCGTTTCCTTTCTGCAGCCACTCTTTTTCTTCCATTTCTTTGCAATTTGATGTAATATTGAATAATGACGGTTATGATCACCGTGTGATAGGAACATAGATTAAACAAACCACTTGTTAGAAAAGAATCAATTGCTCATTTTGTCGACGGCAGATTATAGAAGATGATAAAATTAAGTAAAGCCAAGGATGATTTTAAGATAGCTGAGCTTGAAATTCCCCTGTTATAATCTGGATTTAATGATTACTTCGTGAACCAACAAGTCTTGCGTATTATCAAGGATATTAGATCAATTTATCATCGTTCTTGTCCAGAAATGACTATCTGTATTACAGGAAATACATAAAAGGTTGACAGACAGTCATAAAACAAAATGACAGGTGCGTGAAATGTTATTTTCACCAATTATAGAAGAAAAAATACGCAACTCAATGTAAGGGTGTGTGCCTTTTTGCTTTGTATTAAAATGCAACAATTGCAATTGTCAAAATATATGTCTAGGTTGGCATTTTATATATGAATACAAAAGAATGAGACAGCTTTTGTAGAGTCAAGCAAGTAAAAGAAGAGCTAGCAAACTAGCAAAAAAGTTCCTATTAATTCAATTCTTAGCTTTGCCAAATTGTTTGTTTGGATTTTGGATTAAATAATAAAATACAGGTTTGCAAACAACAAAAAATCCGTTTAAAAAGGACTGCGCGCTTGCTTTCCGTTGTTTCCTTTCAGAAAAGGGAAGATAAAAGATTTGGAATGTTAGATAATGATATGCTAGTAAAATATTTATGCACTTAGCTTAAACTTTTTACAGTAAATAATAAATAACAATAAATAACGAAAGATTGAATTTGCTTCTGTTTCTTCAATTGATACAGATATTTCATTCTTTTTCATACGCATCTATAATCTTGTATAATTTATCAAAATTATCTTTTTCTTGTGTAATTTTTATTAGAACATATAATGACAATTTATTATGCATATCACAGAAAGAAAATCTTGTGTTGTAAGATTTTTGAAAAAATGCTAACCCTTCTGCATTATTCCTAAGTTTTTTTTCCTGGCAATATCTATGATTATTCAATATTTTATCATTATGTTATATTTCACCTAGAAAACAACCACCTTTTGACTTGATTATGCGTGGTGCGTAGTATAACATTTTTGCTATGTGATTTGAAAGTGAGGAAGTAGGAAAATTTTTATTAGAACATATAATGACAATTTATTATGCATATCACAGAAAGAAAATCTTGTGTTGTAAGATTTTTGAAAAAATGCTAACCCTTCTGCATTATTCCGAAGTTTTTTTTCCTGGCAATATCTATGATTATTCAATATTTTATCATTATGATATATTTCACCTAGAAAACAACCACCTTTTGACTTGATTATGCGTGGTGCGTAGTATAACATTTTTGCTATGTGATTTGAAAGTGAGGAAGTAGGAAAATATCAGCGCTTCCTTTCCTTCTTTACATTTTGTAAAACCGGACCAGATATTCCGGTAATTTTTGCCTCCGTCCTTCTTTCCCGTTTCTGGTATGCAAAAAAAATAGCAGAAAAGACCTTCCTGCAGTGCGATGATAAAATATATGAAAAACAAATTTCCAAAAAAGCTAAAGCTTAATATTTTGTTGTAGCCAAGCTTCCTGGGAGAAAAGTTATTGTTTATAGTAAATTTCCTTCAGGCAACAGTGAACGACTACGTTCATAAGTTCAAGTCATGATTTTTCGTGTTTCTCCAAACACTACATGTAATGATGACGATGATTTAGTGCAGAATTATCAGTGATTATGTAAGAAGACGGGTTTACGCACAAACAACAAAAATCAACCTCGATTATTCGCCTACGTGCAATGTTACTCATAAGATCAATGTTACTTGTTACATCCATCAATACGGTATGATGGATCATGACGGTTGAAAGGATGAAACTGGAGAGAAAAATTATTTTCCCTACGTTATCCATAAGATACAATTATAATAATTCTGCAATGGTTATAAAGGTGGGTGAATTTGCTCATTTTCATTGTCTCTATAGACAAACCTTGCACTCATATCGAGTGAGTCAAATGTTGCTTAAATTGCTAACCTGCGAAACGATAGATAGAAACCTGTAAAGGAAATGACAGGTAAAATAATGATAAGAAAGTCGGCAGTTTTCTAATGATCATTATTAGAAGATGTCGGTTGAAGGATTCAAGAGATGGAGTTTTTGTAGGATATGCAGTATAATTTTATAACTGACTTGATCTTAAGTAACTAAATATATGTCTAGTGGAACCAAGCTGTATGGAATTGCAAGAAGGTTTGTAATATGCAAAAATATGTAGTAAGTTCATTTTCTTCATACATTTAGTAAAAATTTTTAGATTTTCTAAATTTGGTTTATGAGACAGAAAAAAGGACAAATCGCGGGAAAATGTGAGGATTGTTAGATTTTGATGAAATGATGTTGGTGATAGCATCATGTATGACCATTATCCTGATTTCGTATCCTCATGATTCGTTTTTCATGGGGGAGAAAGAAGAGTGATTATCATCGATACCACTTTTTCTAGCTTTCCATTTTTCCATTTCTCTTTGGAAAATCCAATTCAATTGAATATTGGAATCCAAAACTGACTGAAAAATAGTGACAGTAAAAAAAGAGTCTTGAATATTGTTAAAACGTTCATTTTCCAACGAGTGATACATTTCAGCAAATGGGCAATAAGCATTTAGTATACTAAATGCCAGTTTCTTTTGCGCGCTACTACGGTCAAAGAAAGAAAAAGTTGTCGTTCTGGTTTTAATCTGATGTCTAATATTTTATTTCTTGATGTGAACTTTTAAAGAAATATGATGGCAGCCGTGGTAGCAGCAGCATGCAGTGAGTAGTGATGGTGGTAATGGTTACTTTTTTACTTGATCTCACTTCAGTATCAATGATAGAAGTAGCTACTTCTCACACAAGGTCTTTCTTTCCATTCACATTTTTACATTACAAAAAGAAAAAGTGAAGAAGCCTACTTGCCACTTTTTAGTTTTCTCTCTGAGTTCCTTTGGTGTAATGATGGTGGCTCCAAGTTCGTATTTATTGGCAGAGCTTTTTAATGTTCTAATAGCACTTCACTCTGACTCCCTCAAAAAGAAGCATAGTTCAAATGGTTATTCAAGGCTCTTTAGGTTAAAAAATTGCGTGACTGCTACTGTTATACTGAAAGAGGCTTTCCTCAGTACATAAACCTGAGAATGATGATGACAATGATCATGGTATTATATAACTTGTTCCTAGTATCACATAATCATCATTGTAGTAATGTGAGCTCAGCTGCAGAAAGAGCTGCAACTATTCAAGGGTAAAGAAAAGAAATGAGTAAGTGCAGACTCGTATTTTTTAACGGGCAAGATGTGCGTTTGATTCATGGCATCGCTGTTTCAAAGAGGAAGATTATGAAAGAAAAAAGGACTTAGGCAAAAGCATGTAATAACTTTGCATTTGCAGTCATAACGCAATTGCATACTTACGCATTTATAGTGCGTATAGGAATTCCCCGTTTCGAATAGAATTGGATTTTTTGGAGTAGATTTAGTAACATCACACATGTAAACGTGCGTAATTTTTAATATATCTATTGTAGTAGTTATGTAAATGAAGCCGGTGATGTCGCTCCGTTGTTCTCTCAAAATAAATATGAAGAAAAAAATTATTTATTTCTTGTTAGCAAAAAAGCAAAGGGTAACCAGCTAGTTTTAAAAAATTGCTTTTTCGTTCTTGTAATGAAGCTGACGGCACACATGACTTTTGGCTTCTACAAAACTAAAATGAATTTTAAGGGAAACGTGGGAAGCAACTTCAACATTTGAAATGAGTATAATGTGCGTATTTCTATTACTGATTTGAATACGATGAGGAGGTTAAGTTATGAAGGTTGTTGAAGGAAAAAGAGAGATGTAGAATGTTCTGAAATGACATGAATTAGTGGAAAAAGCGAGGGAACGTGCTAGCTTGGTTGAGGGGAAGAGGATGATAAAAGCATGATGAGGGATGAGAATGATAAGAAAAAAAGGGAACGCAGCAGTAGCAATGTCCTATCTCTATCACAGGATGATTCTTTTGAAGCTCTCTCAGGCTAAAAACTTGATAATGATTTTTGAAGTTTTGAACTTGAGGGAAAACGTGCATAATTTTTTTCTTGAAAAGTCGAAATCAAAAAGCGTATTTTCAAGTGTTTTCTGAATGTTGACTGCTATTGAATCCACTAACTAATATCACTGTTCTATCAATTGAAAAAGTACTCGGGAGGAATGAAAAGTTCAAAAAGTTTTTAATTTCTTCAAGTTTTTTTTCGATAAAGAAATTGATTCTTTTCTTGTTATTTTCGTTTTTTGTATAAAACGAACAGCCCAGTCTTTGTTGTAATTATGATTATATCATTTATGCCTTTCGTTTGTGCGTGTACGAGTCAATTGTGTTCTGTTCTCTGATTTACTTGTTTTTTTCTACTGCACTGTGTAAATGAGCTGTGAGCGGGGTGGAGAATCAATGGAAAGAATGGATAATTGATTATGGTGCATATTATTTGCGCTTGAAAAGTCTGATTAATTAAATTTTGTTCTCTTCACAAAAAATATGCAAAAACTAGGCTCCCCGAGAGCTGAGGTTTTTATCAGGTCATATATAAATTTA
>JAANSO010001439.1:0-17100 GCA_036507315.1 Lepidocyrtus fimetarius | reverse complement strand
CAGCAAAAATATATTACATTGCCACTTTGTTTGAAGTTATTAAAAAGAAACAGAACAGGGTAAATTCCAAAATGCTTTACAATGACTGATAATAATATATTCAACAGCAAAGGGGTTTTAACAAAATGTCTGTTAAAAGCGTGACAAAAGTCAATCAAATATTATTTTGGAATTCTCGCTTTATTTCGAGCATAAGCTTTTAAATAGATTTTTATTTAGTGAAAATCACAAATCTACTTTCATTCTAACCTAAGTCTTGGCAACGTTATAGCTTAAAAGCCAATTTGTCAAAGTTTTAAACTTTTAGGTTATATAAATAGAAAAATGGCTTGGGAAAGTAATATTCCTTGGATTATTTTAAACTGCAAAATAGCAAATTTCATTTCCTCATTTCCAATAAAAATTGAAAAAGATTTTCACGCAAGAGTTGTACCCGAAAGAAAGCAAAAGTTTACTCGAAACTACGTAATATGCACGCTTGCTGTGCTTATTCAAATAGCTCAATACAGAAACAGCTTTAATGACCTTGAAATGATAGAATTGTTGTTAGAAGGAGCGATAATATTTTCCTGGTCTGCTTCACTTGTTTATTTTCAAATGTGTATAAAAGGGTCTGAGGAAATTGCAGCGTTTCTAAATGGACTGAACTTGTTTTACTCAAAATTCAAGTCAAAAAATGGCAAAATGGGGTTGATGGAGCTGCTAACTTGCTACATAGGCCGTTCAGTTTCAGTTCTTGGGACTGTTTTGATAATTCTGTATGTATTCGTACTACATTGGTGGAATCCCTGCATGCCTTTAATACTCGGGTATTGGATACTTCCGGAATGCCATGTGGGAGGAGAAATCTGGGGCAATGGAATACTAAAACTTGTGTTGTTTTTAACAACTACTTGGTTGATTTTAATGGGAGGAGAAGTAATCCTTTTCATTTGTGGAACTATTCAAATAATTGGAACTTTGTATTTAAAAGCTGCGCTTACAGGTTGGGAAAAACTGCAGAAGAATACTCACGCATTAAGAACAATTCAAATTGTTGCTGATTTAGCAAACCAAATAATGGATTCCGGCGTAAACTCAATGTTAATTTGTATTTGTATTTTCCTACAAAGCATGAGTTTAGTTTTTCTAATTAAAATCCCATGGGGAAAGGAAACTTGGCTTGAGATGGGGATTTTTACGACTGTGATGGTGATTGAATCATTCGGTAATTTAATTTTGTTTGGGAAAATGGCTGGTGTTTACGAGCGGGGTCAAGATTTGTTACGTGATTTGCTTAAACCAGAGAAAAACTCATTTACAGGAAGAGAGAGGAATTATTTTAAAAGGTTTCTGTGGTCGTGTTCTCCCTTTAAAATTAAATTTGGTTGGGGATACTTTTTTGAAAAGGAGACTCCTTTAAAGTGTCTGGATCGGGCGAATGATATTACCGTTCAGTTGCTTTTGGTTGCAATGTAGTAAAAACTAGGCTGGAAGTACTAAAACAGTGGAATTTGTCTTGTTTTCTTGTGGAACTTTTCTTTAATTCATTAATTTATCTTTCAGTAATTTAAGTTAGAACCTGTAAATAGAATATAATGGATAAAATAAAATAGAGTCTCAATGATAAATTGTATTTTCATATTATTAAAATGACTTATTTTGAAAGCTATTTAAACTATCAGCAATTCATTCATTAACTTTTTCAATTACTTTTTAAATCCATTTATCAACTTTATCAGTAAGAGACTGGTAACCCAACTATGGACTAGTTCAATATTTACGGTTCTACCTTATTTACCCCTCCTCGACTTACCCTCCCTATGAATTTTGATTGAGTAAATATCCATTTACTTAATCAAAATTCTTTTCGTTTGTTTGTTACTGATAAAAATTACGAGAAGTAGGTGAAAGACAGCTTGTCATGAAAATCATCACGCTTATTTCCAATCGCCATATAAGAATTTTGCATAACTTTATTCCGAACTTTATATATTTTGCATTTAAAAAATGTCTTTACAATTGGTTGAAAGTACAAAAGGAAAAAATAACCTATTTCATATCGGTTATCACCGTTTTGACTCTAGAAAAACGAAAAAGGGTTTAAAGCATTAAAATACACTTTGTTAACTAGTACTTAGGGTAAGTATCTATTCGCTAATCATATTTTAATTTATGAGGGATAAGTATGTTCATAAGGTGTCATAGAATTCTCACAGGCTGTGAATGCATTTTGAGGTAGAGAGAATGCAAAGGAAACAAAAAGGCAAATACTGGATAGCAATAATATTTGACCTGGTAAAATAATCTTTTTGCATTAAGCCAGATAAAATAATCGGCAACCTTTCAAAGTACAAAGTTGTTTGTGCAGTATCCCAGGACGCTCTTTGGACTGTCAGGCTGGTAAAGATCAAGTTTGGAACAATGTGGGGAAAAGTGAGATGGAATATCCTGATTTAGATTTGCACGTGGGTTAGTAAAACAATGTAGTATTTTGAATGTTGGTGTAAGCTTTATTGAAACTCGCAATCCAACCGGTCATTATATCTTTTGTAGAAGATTAAAAGTAAAATATCTAAAAACAAAATATTTTAGTAAACAACTAGTTTCTTGGTGATTTAATGAAATATTAATATTGAATTAAATTAAATGAAACTCAAACGAAACATGTTTCGGTAGAACAAGTGCCAAAAGTGTCCCAATTTCGTAATGACCAGTTTTTTAAATAATATTAAATTATGAGGATGACAGACTTTAAATTTGAGCTCAGGAATTTGATTGACAGAGCCGATTTTGCTATTGTCATTCCTTCTCTAGCTAGCTGCCAAAAATCTTTTCAGATTTTCATTCACATTGTGCCATAACTGCTGCTTTTAATAGAATTTAATTGCTTTACAGTCATATATCTACTCGCCACTCAATTGTCTGTTTACCAGTTTTACTTTGAAAAAATTGAAAACCCTTTAGCTAGAAATACTATAAAAATTCCGTTTCCACTCACATTATAAAATTATAAGAAATGTTTTGGCAAAATAATATTCCGTGGATTAAAATAAACTGCAAAATTGCCAATTTCATTTCCTCATTTCCTGTTGTAATTGAAAACAGATTTCATGCCAGAGTTGTCCCCGAAAATAATAAAAAATTTCAAAGAATTTTTTTAATTACTTCTACTTCCGTTTTAATTCTATTACTTCAATACAGATACAGTTATAGTGGCCTTAAAAGAGTGGAATTGCTTCTAGAAGGAGTTTTTGTTACTTGTTTGGCGCTTGGAGTCAGCTATTTTAAATTTTGCATGACAAAGTGTGAAGAAATTTCAGAGTTTCTAAATGTATTGAGCAGTTACTTTTTAAAATACCAGATAAAAAGCGTAAGCAAAATCAGGTTTAAGGATCAATTAACCATTTTATTAGGTAGATCGATGTCAACTCTTGTGATTGTATTAGCAGTTCCCTACGTATCCGTTCTTCATTGGGGCAATCCTTGTCGGCCTTCAATTCTTTTCTATTTCATACTTCCGGAGTGTAATGCTTGCGGAGAATCCTCACTTAATACTATTTTAAAGCTATTCCTGTTTTCAACAACAACATGGTTAATTTTAAGTGCAGGGGAAGTTGTCATGTTTATGTGTGGCACCGTTCAAATAATTGGAACACTAGCTTTAAAAACTGCACTGGAAATAGTTAGAGAAAAGATATCAAAGCAAATGGATGTTCAAGATTTTCGAAATATTCAAATTCTTGCAATTTTAGCAAATCAAGTAATGGAATCGGGCACAAACTCAGTTTTAATTTGTACAAGCATTGTTTTGCAAAGCATTGGTTTGGCTTTTATAATTCAGGTCAAATGGGGAAGAGAATTTTGGCTTGAGATGGGGATCTTTGCGATATTAATGGTTTTTGGGTTGTTTACCAATCTGGTTTTGTTTGGAGGGATGGCTGGAGTTTGTGAGGATTCTAAGGATTTCCTTGTGAAAATGTTCAGACTGGCTGGAAAATCCAACAGGACTATAACCCGGAGAAGAATAGGACAGCCAGGAAGGGTTTACTTGGTTAGGTGGAAAAAATACATGCAAAAGTTTTTAAGGTCGTGTCCCCCAATTAAGATTAAATTCGGCGGGGTAAATTTTTTCGAGATGGTGACTCCTTTAAAATGCCTTGATTTTGCGAATAATATTACTGTTCAAATGATTTTGGTTCAAATTTAGTAAAAATTTTAGAAACGATTACTAACGAATCTTTGTTTCGTTTATTGAGCAAATTAGCTTAGGCTAAAATTAATTATTTAAGCTCTAATAAAAATAATTGTTATAATATTTAACCAAATTTTGTTTTAGTTGAATCATATACTTTTGCAATAAAGCCTTGAAAACTGGATATGATTTGCTCAAAAAGTACTTAATGCATTAAAATATACATATATCCGCGGACAATAAAGAGAAACGTATCACAAACATAGCACGAGTTTACACGACAGAAACCCGGAGTTTCATCATCACATTTTGGCTTACAAGTCACTGTTCCTATTAATATTTTGGGGTTTATCAACTTATGATTTATCAACAATATGAAGGGGATATTTTCACTAGAACAAATGCTAATATTTGTTCCAACTTTGTAACTAGCAGTTTTCCATAAATTATGAAAAGAGACGTATATTTAATTCAATTGCGACAAAAAAAACCTAGTTGATAAATACGTTATTGGAACCGTTGATTTATATAAGGAAATTTGATTGATAGGCGAGCTATTTTTTACTTTCATTTCTTCTATATGTAGCAATCAAGTTCAGCAAAATTTGACGAGTTTTTAATTTTTAATATTCCTTTAAACTTGATTTTATGGCATGATGTTCCACGTAATAAAGTAGTATACATGTGCCTAACTGTCAAATATTTTATTAATTTACATATTCATTGCGCTATAAGCGGTAGCTTTTAATATAATTCTTTTTTAATCATATATCTGGTGTCTATTCCAAAAGTGTTAGTTAAATATATGCTTTAATTGGCAATATTTAGATAGAATTACTAGATATTTAAATACACCTTTTAAAATTGTCAGAAATGTTTTGGAAAAATAACATTCCGTGGATTAAATTAAACTGCAAAATTGCAAATTGCACTTCTTCATTTCCTGTAGTAATTGAAAGCAAATTTCATGCAAGAGTTGTCCCCGAAAATAATAAAAAGTTTAAAAGAAACTTTTTAATTTCTGTTATTTCTGTTTTAATACTTTTACTTCAATTGGGACAAAATTATAAATACCTGAATCGAGCGGAATTACTTTTAGAAGGGGTTTTTATAGTTTGTTTGGCTGTTGGAGTTATTTTTTTCAAGTTGTGTTTGACAAAATGCGAGGAAATTGCAGCGTTTCTAAATGGATTGAACACGTTCTACTTAAAACATGATGACTTAAAACGAACAAAAACCACTTTTAAAGAGAAGCTTTCTAACCTGTCAGGTATTTCCATGTCAGCTCTGGGGATTATCCTTTCAACTGCTTACATATTCGTGTTGCATTGGGGAAATCCTTGTCGGCCTGGTATTCTTGCTTATTGGGTTCTTCCAGAATGTTCGTTTTCATCACAACGTGCCGGCTGGGAATTTCTAGTTGACTCAATTTTAAAACTAATTCTGTTCTCAACAAGCACTTGGTTATGCTTAATTGCAGGAGAAGTTGGCCTGTTCATAATTGGAACTATTCAAATCATTGGAACATTATCTATAAAAGCGGCAATTCAAATAGTATATGGAAATATAAAATTGTCAAAGCAAAATGTTGAAATTTTCAGAAATATTCAAATTCTTGCAATATTGGCAAATCAGGTTATGCAATCGGGCGTAAACTCAATTTTAATTTGTACAAATATTATCTTGCAAAGTCTGGGCTTAGCTTTTCTAATTCAGGTAAGGTGGGGAAGAGAAATTTGGCTTGAGTTGGGTATCTTTGTGGTAGTAATGGCTTTGGGTTGTTTAACAATCTGGTCTTGTTTGGAGGGATGGCTGGGGTTTGTGAGGATTCTAAGATTTTGCTAGAGAAAATGTCCAGACTAGGGGGAAACCCCAGGAGAAAGTATCAGCAGAAGTATTTAAAGTCGTGCCCTCTAATTAGGATTAAATTCGGTAGCGTTAATTACTTCGAGAGGGCGACTCCATTAAAATGCCTTGACTTTGCAAATAATCTTACTGTTGAATTGCTTTTGGTTTAAGATTTTTAGAAAGCTTTAACAGAATTATTTATTAGGCAATTAGTTCCGGCTTTACGAAAAAAATTCACTTGAAGAAGAAATATTTATTTAAATTTCCTTTGTCAATAAATCATAAACTTTTGCAATATAAAACAAACCCTGAAAATTGACTACGATTTGTTTGCAAATTACTTAATACAATAAAATAAAATATTACACATGGAAAATAAAGCATTGAAAGAGTATTGCCAAAATGACGCTAATATATTTAATCAAGGTTAATTACAATTTCCCTTTTGGAGTTTCAATTGTATTAAATGTTTAATAATTTAGCTATTCTTTGTATTTTTGGTGTATGAAAGCCATTAATATTATTCTGGCCTGATACTATTATCAAAATGAAGCAATTTTCGTTAACATTAAGCACAATCATCCTGCTAACTGCGATTAACTCGATTTTAATATCTGCGGAAAGTGGAATAGAAGAAGTTTCCAAAACAGAACTTGGATTTGGCTCGGAGTGCATTTTGAGGTCAAGAGAATGCGCAGGTAATAACAAAGCAAATGCTGGATAGCAAAAATATTTTTCCGTGCTAAAATTATCATTTTTTATTGAGTCAGATAAAAGAATCAGCAACCTTGCGAAGTACAAAGCTGTGCGCGCAGTATTCCATGACGCTCTTTATCATTACTGTCTAAACATGATGGACTGCCAGGCTGGCAAAGAACAAGTTTGCAACAATGTGGGGAAAAGTGAGATGGAATATCCTGATCCAGACTTGAGACGTCGGTTATTAAAACAATGTAGTATTTGGAATGTTCCTGTAAGCTTTGTTGAAACCGGGAAGCCAACCGGTCACTATATTTTCTTTAGGGAGATTAAAAAGCAAAAAATACATGATATCCCTTAAATAGTATTATAAGAATTTACATATTGTAGTATGCAATACTGTAACAGTAATAGTAAATAAATGGTTGCTTAAATGAGTAAGTTTTAATTTGAAATTTGATTAATAAAATTGGCAGGTTTACGAAATAAGAAAAATGTATTATCGGCCAATGTTTGCTCGACGTAACTTTCGAATTTGAAATAATTTAATTTTATTAACCCATCTAATTAAAATCATAAAAGTTGGGCATTTTTGAATCAAAATATTTTAAAAATTAATTAATTAGGTAACCATTGTAACCCAGTCCAGCTCAACCACAAACGAAATCATAGCTAAAGCTAAACCGGCAAGCAAGAGTAAAAACACAGTGACAATTTTCCCTTCCATATTCGCCCCAGATTGATTGGGTACTGACAAGGGAACACTCTCATCAGTGTTTTCTTTTAAACCAATTGAAACCCCTTCAAGTATTTTGAACCATCTTTCCATCACCCCAGACTCTTTAAATCGTCCAAGTCTTTTTAAAAAAGGGAATGGAATGTGGCCGTTGAAGTAGAATTTAAATCCTTTCAGAAAATAAAGCTGGTTTTCCACATTTCCCCCTTTTTCACGAAGTTGTCCAGCCCATTGATTAGCCAAACTGGAGGGGAGAACTATTCCAGTGCCGTTGCATTTTTTAAAAATATTAAACAAATGGGCCTGTTCTACTTGTGGGTAGAAGTTTAAAAATTCATGACGTGTGATTCCAAAGCATTTCCAAGTGAATGGGATTGTTACGCAATCGGGAAACTTGGATTTGAAGTGTTCAACAAATGCCAGAACAAAATTTACCGGAAGCAGTTGGCTGTTATTATAAAGTGTCATTTCCAAACCAGTAAAGCCTTCATGTTTTCTTCTTTCTATGTCCAAAACTGAAGAAATGGCAATACTGACATTTCCAAATGAACTAAAGAAAGTAAACAAATGCCCTTCGTGGTTCTCATGTCTTCCGGTTTCGTTTTCATTAAAAATGAATTCAATTTCTTCGTTGTATAAAAGTGGTTGATCTCCGCTCGGAACGTAAACTCGGGAACCGACCGCAATTAAGTCGGATAATCCCTGAAACCTTTCGGGTTTGGTTGGAGCTACGATGTTGTAAACATTCGTGTTTTTAAACCCATTACTGAATATAATTCCCATAAGGAGGAATATTCCAAGAAGGATTCTGTTTTTATCGTTAGTGAAAGTACCGGGTTTAAAAGGATTTCCTTGCTCGAGTAGAGCCTTAACGAGGGAAAATATTCTCTCAAATACAACTTTCCCTGCTTTATTATTTTCAAGTATGTGGCCAATCCCTGCGACAAAAATTAAACTAATTCCCAATCCAGTCCAAACGTACACATCATAGGCCTTTACCAATTCACCCAAAATGAATCTCCGACGAGCTTTTTTGAATCCACAGGTAACCAACTGGTAACTATTTTGCCGGTTTAAAATGTAAAACGGAGCGTGATCATGTTTTCCTCTGACATCAAACATGTAGAAAAGAACTACATTATAATGCGACTCTATTTTATCCTTTACCTTCACCTCTTGCGAATTCAAGCAAAAGTTGACAAAGTCCCCTTCAAACTTTGCGAAACTGTAGTTTCCAAATATTCCCATCCATAAATGATGAATTACGTAATTGCCCAACTCATTTTTAGCATTTTGATGCTGATTAATAATTTTTTGTATATTTTGAAGCCATTTATGTGTAGAAAAGTAGTTTTTGCATATTTCAAATCCTTCTTCGTATACGTAAGATGCGTAAAGATGGAATGGAAGGTGAATGACTGAGGGCAAGTGCTTTAAATGCTCCAAATGAATGGAATCGGTTAATTTAACTTTTACAAATTTTTCTATGCAGTGGAAACAAGGCTCAATTGAAACTAAATTGAGTGAAATTTTGTTTTCTTTTAATTGCCCCAGAACCATAATTATATTCTTTGTCATTGGCGCTTTGTTTATTTCAAGGGCGTAAGATCTTAGCAGTTCTGCAAACCAAGTCCAAAGCTGGGAAGTTTGTGCTGTTGGGGACATATTACCCCAGGATTTTGAAGGGACAATAAATATCCTAATTTCGGGTACAGTGCTTGGCAAGATTTCACGAAATTGCTGCCATTTATCGTTTTCTTCGTTGGAAGCTTCAAATTGATTGTATTCGTACCTCCAAATGAGGGCAACTTTATTCGGGATTAAATCCAACTCTCCGAGGTCTGGAATAGAAAGAAATTCATGGGGTGGAAGGAGATTTACGTGGACTTGTCCATTCCAAGGTTTGGAATGTGATGAAAATCTGAAGTAGTTTATAAATCCGCAAGAAACAAGATTTAAACTGCGTTTTCCTTCGTTCTCTTCTTTTGAAACGGCAGAAGCGCAACTTTGTTTTGAATGATTTCCAGGGATTGAATCACCTTCTCCTCTCCATTCAAATTCACAAGTGAGGGCTTTATTGCAGTGAAGTAGGATTGGAATTTGCTTGCTTAGAATGATTGGATGCCCTATTTGAGTTAAATCCAGTCCCATAAAGTTGTAAAGAACTACGAGGAAGTGGAAGTTTGCGAAATGCTTTAGAAATTGTAAATTTATTTGTTCAGTGTTGCCCCAGTGAGAGAAAATACCTTTGGAGTATTCTTGGGAAATATATGAAAGCATTGCTTTATTCATTTTTGTTTTTTTAATTTTTAGCAAGCGTAGGGGGAATTGCAAAGTGAATGAAACTAGTTTTGTTCTTTTGGAACACATTTTCTGATTAGCAAATTTGCTTTATTGCATCATTTTTTATTTGCTCAAGAAAAAAGTCATTTTAGTATTTTTAAGAGCTTTGCAAACATTCTTGAACCAAGTTCCAAAAAATTAGAAAGTTGTTTTATTTTGTCACATTTAATCACTCAAATTTATTCTCGTCATTGCAATTTAGCATAAAAATTGTTATTTGCAGACAGGAAACATTAAATTTTACAGTCATGTATAAAAAATATCTGTAGTAATTGCAGTAATAAAAACATTTGCGTTTGAACCATTTGGGGTATTTTAAAAGTTGGTTAGAAGTGCAAAGCAAAGAATAAGAATAGATTTTACTAAAACAAAGTTACAAATTGAACATTTTAAAAATAATTTTCATCGCGCTCGTACTAATCATTAATGCAACTTCTGTATTTACCGTAAGTTTTAAAGTTAAATTTAAACAGATATATACTAAAGAACAAAGTGCAATAATTTTTTAAAATTGTATTTTGGATTTGCAGCAGGAAAACCTGAGTGGAAAAACACATAAAGAACGAGAAGGTGGATAACTAAACATGTGTGTTAAATTTAAGCAAAAATTTTAGTGGAATGTTCGTCGACTAGCTTGATTTAAAACCTTGAATAATTTTCCTTGCATGCCAACATATTAAAATATACATTTAATTCTGAAAAAATTATAAAAAATTCAACCAAAATTTGTTCTGTACTGTTGCGTAATACAAAAAGTGGTACTTTCACAAAAAATCTTACAAATAATTTTAATAGAAAAACCTGATGACCGTTTTAGAGCATTTTACATTGAGAAAAACACTAAGGTCTCCCATTTAGTAAGAAAGGGTGTCACTCTGAGGTGGAAAGCTTTCATTGGCTAAACTCATTAACCGAAAAAAGATCGGAAGATGTATCCAGAAGAAATATTACTTCTTTCTGCATGCATTTTTCTACAAAACCCCATTTTTAACACTCCCACAAAGTTATTTCCAAACTTGTTGTGAGCAAACAGATTTTTAAAAATTTCATCAAGTCTGGCTTTGTTTTTGTTTTAAATATTTCCTATTCTTTCATTTCTAAAATACCATTTTAATTGTTATAAAATTATCTAAAAGATTACACCAAGTTGAAATAACAAATTGCGGGGTAATTTTAAAAAACGGTTTATAACACAAACAAAGTGGTCGGCTTCCATACAAAGTCAAATTCAAAATCTTCCATGAACACAAGTCCCTCTGATTAACATTCTGCATTGTCGAATGCCCCACCCTAATCCATCTAATTTCATTCAATATTTGTCTCTTTGAGCCCCTAAAGTTCTCCCCAACGGTTGCAATAACCTTAAGAAAAGCAAAATAAATAAAAAAGAAAGAAACTCCGAAGCCCGTAATTAACCAATAAACTAAAAACGGGATGCGTTCCACTCCTGCAAAAGCAATGCAAAACGTGCTAATCAAAACCCAATACATAACGGTCGTTCCAAAAGACAACATGTCCTCCATAAACCCTTGAAATTTGCAAAATAACAAATAAAGTTCTTTAAATAGCCTTACTTTCCTTTCTAACAAAAATCTTTCACCCTTTAGCTTCAATACGTTGGAAAGATTTGCAAAAACTTGAAAAACAAAAACGATAACAGGGATAATGAAAGCCAAGGATTGCGCACAATGGAATCCCCCAAGGACGAGAAATCCTCTTACAAGAAATGAGCCCAAAATCATCCAAATCTCCCTCTCAGTTGGGTCCCCCATTAAATCCTCAAACACGAAATAAAAAGGATCAAACCGGAAGTAAAGGGACGCGAAGAGAATAATAAATGGAGCAAATATCCCTGCAATAACGCCTAACAAAATCGCATAGTCTAGAAGGTAGCCTGGAGTTGTAGGTATTTGTCCACATTCTACAAAAAATAATTATTATCAAAATGCTTTAAATAAAAATTTTATTAAGTAATTTTAATTATACCTGCTGTCAAGTCCTTGTCCTTCTTTAGAACTTCATTGAAAACGGTTAAAGTGCTTGGATAGAGGTAGAAAAGAAGTGAAAAGTAAACCGACATAAATAACCCTGTACCTGCTGCCAATTGCATTCCAGCAACTCCATTGTCAAACCCTTCTCGTTTCTTTACCAAGTAATGCCCGAGAATATCATACGCACAGGCACAACCTAGTGAGGTGTTGATTACGCTGAAGAAAATTAAGCAAAAGCACCTACGGAAAGAATTGTTAAAGCTGAAGTGTGTTCTTTCTTTGTTTAATTCAATTGTTAAAGGGCACAAGTAATGGAATCCTTTGCTTTGTAAGTTAAATGTAAAATTTTCTATTATATTGAACATGTTTGTATTGAAGAGTTAAATAAAATCTACCAATTTTTAATCGATACTAAACAATTTTTACAAGAAAGTCCAGGAATGAATGTACTAGAAATGATGGACAAGACCTATCTGGCTTTCTTCATAGAAAGGTTTACCGATCGATTTAGAAAAAAAATTTAAAGTTGTATTGTATAAGGAAAACTATATAATCACTTTTGAATATTTAAGTATCTGGACTTGCCAAGTTTGAGAAACTAAACTGCAACTACGAAACCCTATTAAAAACTAAAAGTGCCGTTAGTTTTTTCCTTGGTTTATGGTATATTAGGGCTTGTTACAGAATGCTAGTACAGAAAGAAATGCAAAGCATGTATGCAAAACTACTAGTACCAGCAATATTAAAAATAAGCTACCTAATTTGTTTCGACTTCAGATATTTTATCGATTTAACTCAAGAACGTAACTGATGCAAGTATTTAATAGCATTGAAATCATAAATGAATATTGTCTTTAAACCCATTCTTAATAACTTTATTGTCTCACATTAGCACAGAAAATGGGTTTCGTTCTATTCCTCCTACAAATTAAAACAATTTTCCAAACTTTCAAAACTTTTCCATTAATAATTTCAATTCCTCTTACTACAATTGGTTTAAGCTTTAAACTAACAATCTTAAAATACAAACAGAACAGTAAAATCCCCTCAATCCCAAACAAACAATAGCAGCTAACCATCAACGTACTCTTCATTCCCAACGCCTCAGGCTCAACAGCCGCCCCCACTCTGTCAACCGTAATATTTTTAAGCTCGCTCTATCCCTTTGCTAGTTAACAACCCCTGGAACCCCACTCCCCATTAGTTCCTGAAAAACATTGTAAATCCTTTTTGAAAGATAATGATGTGTCCAACATTAACTGTGATATTCAACTCCCTAAAAATTTTAACATTTTTATAAAAATATTTGCCAATTTGCACCGTTTCATCTCCCAAAGCATCAGCAAGCTCGTTGCTACCTGTAAAACCTGTACTACTCACAAAATACTTCCTTTTAGTAATTACCTCAACAACCCTTTCAGTTTTCTCGGGAAGACGTCCCGTGGCTACCAACACCTGGCTCAATAATGTTCTCTGCTCATTTGCAAAATCAACAACTTTCTTGACAACGCGTCTCCCGATGCATAACTTGTCAAAAGCCAGATTGCATAATAATGCGGAACACTTTCCACTTTTCCGTTTGGGTCTTTCCCTAAATATTGAATTCTATACCCCATTTTAACAAACTTCAGCCAGTCCGGAAACTCTATCTTAATGTATGTAATCTAAACCTGCTCTATCTTAATCAGTGTTTTTGTTGTGTAATACAAAAAGGATTAAAGAAAGTAGAAAATTATTAAAAAGAAAATCTAAAATACTTTAATCAAATACTTACTCATTTTAATTTTCAACCACAATTTCTGTTTAATTAATGACTAGGTCTAGAATGAATTAAAACATCTTTAAAACCTTTCGATAATCTTGCATATCATTTTTTGGTTAATCTCTGCTAAAAACGAAGTTGCGCCAAGTACTAACCCTGCAACTAATAATGAAAACACATTGACAATTTTCCCTTCCATATTCCCCCCGGATTGGGTACCCATCGACAAGGAAACATTCTCAACTGTATTTTCACTTTCTTTTATCGAAACCCGCTCAAGTACTTTAAACCATCTTTCCATCACCCCAGACTCTTTAAATCGTCCAAGTCTTTTTAAAAATGCGAACGGAATGTTACCTTCGAAAAAGAATTTAAATCCTTTCAGAAAGTAAAACAAGTTTTCTACATTTCCCCCTCTTTCACGGAGTTGCCCAGCCCAATGTTTTGCCAAACTGGAGGGGAGAACCACTCCAGTGCCGTTACAGTTTTTCATAATTTCAAAAAGTGATGCTTGCTCCGCTTGCGGGTAAAAGTTTAAAAAGGATGACCGTATCAATCCTAAACACGCTAGAACGTTGGGGTTCTGTCCGCAGCCTGGATAATTGGATTTGAAATGCTCGACAAATGCCAGAATAAAGTTTACGGGAAGCAGTTGGCTGTTATTATAAAGTTTCATCTCGAAAGCAGTAAAGCCTTCATCTTGTCTTCTTTCAATGTTCAAAAATGAAGAAATAGTGATGCTGACGTTTCCAAATGAATTGGAAAATACAAATGAATGTTTGCTGTTACTCTTGTAGCTTCCGTTTCCGTTTTCATTAAAAATGAATTTAATTTCTTCGTCGTATAAAATTGGTAGATCTCCGCTCGGAACGTAAACTCGGGGACCGATCTGGATTAAGTCGAGTAATCCCTCAATTCTTTCCGGTTTTGTTGGAGCTACGATGTTGTACACATTCGTGTTTTTAAATCCGTTACTAAATATGATTCCCATCAGGAGGAATACTCCAAGTAGGATTCGGTTTTTATCGCTTCCTGTGAACGTACTGGATTTAAACGGATTTCCTTGCTCGAGAAGTACCTTAATTAAGTTAAAGATCCTCTCGAATTTCCCAACTTTCCCTGTTTTACCCGTTTCTAGTATGTTCCAAGCCCCAGCGATACAAACTAAGACAATTCCTATTCCAATCCAAACATAAACATCATAGGCCTTTAATAATTCCCCTAAAATGAATTTCTGATTAATTTTCTTGAATCCGCAAGTAACCAGTTGGTAACTATTCTGCGGGTTAAGAATGTAAAGTGGCGCGTGATCATGTTTTCCTCTCACATCGAGCATGTTGAAAAAAACTAAATTAGAATGCGACACGGATTGAGTTTTTACTTTGACCTCTTTCGAATTTAGGCAGAAGTTGACAAAGTCCCCATCAAACTTTGCGAAACTGTAGTTCCCAAATATTCCCATCCAAAAATGGTGAATTACGTAATTCCACAAGTCATCTTTAGCATTTGCAAACTGGCCTTTGGTCTTTTTAATATTTTCAAGCCATTCATGAGAGGAAAAGTAGTTTTTGCAGATTTCAAATCCTTCTTCGTATGCGTAAAGTGTAGATATGTGGAATGGAATGTGAATGAGTGAACGAAACTGATTCAAATGAGTTGAATGAAGAGGATCAGTTAATTCAACTTTTACAAATCTTTCTTTGCAGTGGAAACAAGGCTGAATTGAAACTAAATTTAGTGAAATTTTGTTTTCTTTTAATTGCCCCAGAATCATAATTATATTCCTCGCACTTATCGACTTGTTAATTTCAAGGATGTAAGATCTTATTAGTTTTGCAAACCAGTTCCAAAGTTGGGAAGTTTGCTCCGTTGGGGACATATTCCCCCAGGGTTTTGGGGGAACGATGAATACTCGGATTTCGGGAACGGTGCTTGGTAGGATTTCACGAAATTGCCGCCATATGCTGTTTTCTTTGCTGGACATTTCAAATTTATTGTATTCATACCTCCAAAACATTGCAATTTTGTTCATGAATAAATTAAACTTTCTAAGGTTTGGAATAGAAACTGAATCATGGGGTGGGAATAGATTTACGTGGACCTGTCCATTCCAAGGTTTGGAGTGAGATGAAAACCGGAAGTAGTTTATAAGCCCGCAGGAAACAAGATTTAAATTGCGTTTTCCTTCGTCTTCATCCATTGAAACCAAGAAAGCGCAACTCCGTTTTGAATGATTTCCAGGGATTTCATCGCCTTCTCCTCTCCATTCAAATTCACAAGTGAGGGCTTTACTGCATTGAAGGAGGATTGGGATTTGCTTGTTAAGAATGATTGGATGCCCTATTTGAATTAAATCCAGTCCCATAAAATTGTAAAGAATTATGAGGCAGTGGAGGTTTCCAAAATTGTTTAGGATTTGTAAATTTATTTGTTTAATGTTGCCCCAGTGGGAGAAAATACCTTTGGAATATTCTTGGGAAATATATGAGAGAATATCTAAGTTACTCATTTTACTTTTGTGAGACCTTTCTAAAAAATTAACACAAAAGTAGAAAAGTAAACTATTTCTGCATTGTAAACCGTCAAGTCTAAAAGACAAATATCACAGAGACAAACCTTGCACAAAGACGGTTTGCATATTGAAGTTGCTCCGTTATAACACGTTTGTATTTAATTTAATCGGTTATTATATTGAGATGCTAGTTGATTATTGAAGTCGTTGAAAGAACGGCACCTGCCAATTCATTTTGTTCATTGCGTCACTGAACTTGTTTAAGAGCTTTGCAAACTGCTATGAAAGTGCTTTTAATCCAATTAAAACTTATATTTTCCAATTTTTATTCAAGTCTTGTTTATAAAAACCCAATGTGTCATATCACTTCAACAAAAAAGGTCAGAATGAATTGTGTGCAGAAACGTATTAAATTCAATATTTTCTGCTATGCACAAATAAAAATAAACACAGGCAATCGTAATCAAATTATTAATTCCAAACGAAATGAATATCTGAAAAATTGTTCATGTCAGAACTCAAAAGCTATTAATTTTAATTTCAAGGAAAACTAATGTTCCACAAAATGAACTTCGAATCTTTGCGGCCATTATAGGGCAATCAATGCCACTTCAATATCTACCGTAAGCTTATCTATTATTTTTAAAATTCTTATTTTCCAGTTTGCAAATACCGTATAAAGCCAAAAATCTGTAAGAAATTGTATTTGGACAGAATACATGAACGTCTCTCTGTCTGTGGGTGCGATAACTCCAAAAAGTCTCGGTTGGGGAAGTTGGCCCCCGGCCCCCAGGGAACTTGGCCCCCAGCCCCCAATGTTAAGTAAATAGGGGGAACTTGGCCCCCACTTTCCAATGCTTTTTAAGTAGGGGGAACTTGGCCCCCACTTTTTAATGCATTTTAAATAGGGGGAAGTTGACCCCCAAAATTTAAGAATTGTTCTTTTTTTGGTTAGGTTAGGTTAGGTCAGGTTAGAAAATCAAACTTCGACAAATACTTGTTCTTTTAAATTTGAAAACTTAATCTAAGTTTTTA
>JAANSO010001438.1:0-17105 GCA_036507315.1 Lepidocyrtus fimetarius | reverse complement strand
CGTTTGTCGATATTTTTCTGTCCGAAAGTAATGACATAACCTTTATAAACAATCTGTGTTGTTTCTGGAAAAATGCAATGAGAACACGAGATTTTCTCAAAACCTACTGAAAATATTTATTAAATGGTCAATAAAGTCATATCTATCTATCTATCTAAAAAACAGATTTTATCTATTGTATCTATTCTATCTTTTAATGAAATTTGGCAGAGTTGTAGCTTGTAATTATGGCCCAACGGTTAAGCCGTTAGAAGTGACCGTTAGAAAAATTTAAATTGCAATTTATGGCAAGTAGCATTTTATTAGAACCGAAATAACTTGTAGACAAACAATATGCAATAATTTTTGCAAATTTTCAAATAATTTTTGCAAAAATATGCATAATTTAAAAAACTTAAGTAGGTTTAAGGTATTATTGAGTTTTAAGGAATAAAGCAAAAACGGTAGAATTTTGTTTGCAATTTTGTGTCTTTTGCAAACTTCGAGCTAGTACCCAAGCCGGCTTGCTGCCTTTTATTGGGTTTTAATAAAGAACCTAGTTGTACCCATTTTCCTTAAAACCCACTAAAATCGTGGTAGGGAAACCCAAAAACCTCAATAAAACCCATTTCCTCCACTCCCAATAAAACCCACCTGCCAGCTCTGATTTGGAACCTCTGTTTTATTGCAAAGAACTTGTGGAACATTCTCCAGACTTGCACTCATAGCTAATTTGACATTGCTAATGAAAGGTTGCGAATTCACAAGTCGCTTCAATTTTGTCAAAATGATTTTCAATCAAATAACTTTGGTCTTTTTGTTTCCAATTCTGGATGGACTGCCTCTTAATAAAACTGATCGAGAAATTGCTGACAAGCAAGGTAAGTATTTGCAATAAAGTTACAACAATTTGCATAAAAATACAAAATATATATTATTCTAAATTGAAAATTAAATTATTTCAGTTGATGCAAATAAAATTTCAGTCCACCATTTTTACTCCTCACTGGAGGAAAAAGACTTTCCGTTTTGGATGTGCGATGGAACTCAGGGAGGAACCAAATGGAGAATTCCAAAACATTTGGACTGTTCTCTGTCATTTGAAAATGGGGAAGCATCTGTGGTAGTAATTACTCTTTTTTGAACGGATATCACTCATCAGGAAGTCAAAGCTTATGAGTGTAGGTCAACAAAAACAGAAAAATGGATTTATCGTGATTTTTTCGACTACACAACAAGCGGAGCGTCCGTTGCCTACAACAAACTAACTCCTTCAGAATGTTGGGATTTGATCAGCAAACGAGTAGGACTTGACGGAAATGGTGTAAACATTGAGAGAAACGGAGTGTTTGGAACATTTAGGGATGAAGCAGTACAGAGCAATTGGTTTAATAACATAACAAAAGTTGAGTACAACTACTATTACAATCCTGTGCACATGTCAGTGCTGGATTTAGATCAAAGCATTTTAACTACAATACCCCTTAAAGAGCCGTG
This sequence comes from Lepidocyrtus fimetarius, assembly GCA_036507315.1. NCBI lineage: Eukaryota > Metazoa > Arthropoda > Collembola > Entomobryomorpha > Entomobryidae > Lepidocyrtus > Lepidocyrtus fimetarius. Next base: position 15,629 of record JAANSO010001438.1, on the reverse strand, counting down.
TTTGTATAGTCAATCTTACTGCTATTCAAATCATGGTTTACTAGTTTGGAAAGCTGAAGAAGTAAAAATTTGTAGGCTCAGAGAGGGCGAGCGAACTAAATGCATATTCACACAAAGCAAATTTGGAAATCGGTTGTCTTGTCCGGAGTTATCTTTGCATGACATAAATATTGTAAAAATGTGCGGCGTGAACTTTGGTTCATCGTCGCAATCAATATATTTTTTAGGTAATAATCAGGGGGAAATTTTTCCCGAAATGGCTCTTACGTCTGATATTCGTCATCAAGTAACACAGCCCAAAGTTCGANCAATCAATATATTTTTTAGGTAATAATCAGGGGGAAATTTTTCCCGAAATGGCTCTTACGTCTGATATTCGTCATCAAGTAACACAGCCCAAAGTTCGAACTAAGCGACAAGTTGCTTACGAGAATAACATTGAATCATTCATGAACTCCAAATTTAACTACCTCTATGAGGTAGTTAAAAAAGGATCCGAGCATAGTCGTAGGTAGTTGGAAACCAAAATATGCAAGTCGAATCAGCTTTCACTGAATATTGCCATATTCATGGCTGAATCAGGTTTCCCTAGTTTACTAGCGAAATATTTTTTGGGAGGTGAATCCCATCGAGCTCGATTCGCGGGAGATGTTTTGTTGTTGTATAAATGTATGCCTATGTTGAAAGGGATTTTATGCTTAATTATTTTATACCCTTTATAAAAAATATTTGTAACAATACTCTCATGTAATTTTATATTATTCGTATTATATCAAGCCCTTGTAAAATGTTAAGTAAACTTTCTAATGCAATTCATGTTTCACATGAATTGCTTATGATTATGATATGGCTGCAAACTGCAACTCCTTTATAAAGTGCAGCTTAATAGTTAAATGACCACTCGAGAAATAGACTTTAAGAGTCTCACATACAAGTTGCAAAGCAACTCTTTATAATATTTGTACTAAGTATAAAAAGTAATAAAGAAATCACGAGACAAGAAAATAACTATAAAATATTTACTCATTTTTTGCAGTCATTTTAATTAACGAGCCAGGACTCGTTAATACCTATTTATTCTTACAAATTTCTAACAAGAGAAACTTGTAGCCTCGAGTGGCCGATATTATTAGCACATAATGGAGTTGAAATCAGTGCGTATGTCACCCCACTGTCTCACACTATTGTGCGAACGCCTACTTTACTTCCTGAGCCGTGCCCAGAATTTTACTTGGAAACCCAACATGGTTTATTACAGCTTACAAATAATCGCCCCATACTTGTGAATATTCCCGCTTTACCAACTCCAGGTGAAGATCACAAACAGCTTGATTTTCACCCTGAATTAACTTTTAAATCAGGAAGTGGTTTTAATTTCAGCAATTTAAAATGTCGTAAATGATGTTGGAAATCGGAGATGTCAGCCAAAATGCATTTTTTACGTAGTTGCCCAATCTTATTACAATATATACTTGGCATAGATGAGGTCTGCTTTTATATATGGGGTTTAGAAAATATAGTTTAAAGTAAGTAATGCAAAATATAATCTTGGTAAAAACTAAAGCCAAGCAGCAGTTAAACTCATAAATTCACTCATTTACTAACTCATTGAATTGAAATTGCATAAAAAATGTTTCCTTTCAAAGCTTTCAATTGCAGAAAGTTAATAGACAGTTCACAACTAAAAACAATGGAAAAGTTGTGGTCATTAGTGGTAATATACTGCGAACTAAACCACATAAATCTTGTTTTACACTTTTTTTGTATAAAAAATTCTATCAAAGCGAGTACGTTGTAATCATGCCAATATATGATGATAATATACAAATAATGTATTTTATATATAATAAATAACAAAACACTTACCAAGGAATTTGAAGCCCGAATTTTTCTAAGTATACTTCTTTGAATTTGAGTTTCGTACTTTAGTTCATATTTTTTTAAATTGTTATATGTTAGCTGAAGTGCACACACTTCACAAAAGACCAAACACAACAAAAGTAACACTGTGATTTGAGTATGCATTTTTGAAATCAATAAAATTATACTATTTTAGCTTCTTGGACTGAAATTAAAACATCATGCTTTAAAATGTGAACTAAGAAAAAAACATTTTGCTGTCATAATTCCTGGAACTATTTATAAATCCTGGGCCTAACGGACGACGTAAAAACTGGGAAGGGATTTTTCTCCCCCGACCAGTCGGGTCTGTAATTTCATTGTCTTCTAGAATTAGGTAGGTGGCCTGGAGTCGTTTGATCCCACATTGGCTCTAACGTACTCCATATATAATTGTAGAAAATTTTTCAAAACACAGTATTCTAAATTCAAATAAAGACTTTTACTATTTAATAGCAATTATAGAATCATGCAGTCAGCTAAAACAACATAATTTAGCTGTACTATTCTCTTTGAAAGTCGTATACATGCGCTAGGTGTTTTTTGGATTAAAACGTTTTGTTGGTTTGAGTATTGATACGTCCAAAAGCTTACTAATTACAACTCTTAAGTAGTGTAACACGGCTGTCTAACATCATTTTCTTGCTTTTTAATTTCCTTCTTTAGAACAACTACTTACTATACTTATAATTCACTTTCATTTATAAAATTTTTTGTTTTACAAAATTATGTTGGCATTTTTTAGCTTTAAAGAGACGTAGAAGAGAGATTAACCAGACAGACATGAAACTCATAACGTAAATTCTCTAAAAATTTCACTTGCAGCACTAGCCTTAGGTTATGTACTTATTTTATATTATCTAGAAGTAAAATAAAACATATTTTAATGAGATGTAACGGCAACCTAACAATAAGCGGCTAACTTTGTAATAGGTGAACGGGAAGTTAAGGCATCAATTTCCGGCTATATAAACCTTGTGGGAACCACCAAGCGTTCCAAAAAACGCTTTGGAAGTTGGAAAATGACCGGATTTTTTGCACATACCTATGATGAAATGCAGGCACTTTGGCTCAAATAGAATTCTAAAAATAGTTGCCATGTCGGCAAAAGCAACAACGTAGCACGACTTCGGAAAAACTACATTTGGATCATTTTGGAAACCAACAAATGTGTAGGCGGCATCGTTATACAGTTGCGTTAGATATTCACGCCTTGAAACCACTCATATCATTCTTAAAGGTATTGAAAGGAATTATTATACATACCCTACATTCTAATGTTTTAATGCGACTACTAACTACTGGAACGGTTTTGAGGCATTTATTACGTTATTAGCACCAGCTGAAACTTGCCTGTCAGAAAGAGGTTAACCAACGCAAACAACCGTTCAATTTCATTACATTGAATTTATCATTGCCGTAGAAATCCAATCTATTTAAAACATTTCTTGAGGGTTCCCGAGACTTCCTAAAATTCCAAACCAGCCACGGTTAGAATCACTGCTTTCTGGACAACTGTTTTGATATTTTTGAAAAAAATGATTGAATTTGGGACAATTTACTTATGAGGACCGTTCGTGGGACAATTTACTTATGAGGACCGTTCGAGTTAGGTGACATGCGATATGTACATAAGTTAATTATAACATTGAATTTTGAGGGAGGAGTAGCATTTTAAAAGGAACTGAACAAAGGATGCATTTAAACCAATGTTAAAGTGGCTGTCTATGAAAGCCTACTACTTTTACAGGATGTAATCAGTACAGTCAGAAAAATATCTCAAATTAATCCCCATTAAACGTAAATTGGTGGTAGCTGCCGTGAATTCCAAATGTGTCCCAATTATTAGAAAAAATAACTATTCGGTTTCATTCAATTTTGTTGGAATTCTGTGTAGGACAGTTAAAATTTACCAAGGTAGCTATTCAACGGACATATATTTATTTATTAATTAATTAATTATTCAAAGAAAACCAATTACACATCAAACAAAAGTATTACACAGTTATACAATTGAAGTTGACATGTTACAAAATTATTTTACAAGCGAGGGAAAAATGAAAGAAAATCAACTACAAAAGAAGAAGTCCATGCAGCCATAAAGGCGCTTGGGATATGGAAAAAACTAAAAGCAAAATGGTAACACAAAAGGTTACCGCAAAACTAATACTATAGCTTTTTATACCAACTTGAAATACATTTAACACCTTTAGTTGCGCAACATATTTTCATTTTCTGTTTAGAAGTCGCAGGAGAGAGGGAATTGTAGACTTCCTATATCTTTCGTATTTGGTTAAAGCTAGTCTAAACCGACTTTTGCTTTTGTTGTGCCTACTACTTCCAAAGTTGGTCTTATCCAGGATTTTATAACAATCCAGCCAGGTTTTAAATCTGTCACTCTTTAACAAATTTTCTCCAAATTTTAAAACTAAATGGTTGCGCCTGACTTCTAATGATTTTTCACCCGGCTTAAAACATGTTTTTTGATATTGGTTTTCACTTACATAAGACCTTGTTATGATTGAAAAAGCCCTCTTATCAACTGATGCAAGCTTTTTATTTTGCGATGAGTTAATTCCTGATCCCCACACTACAACGCAGTATTCTAATAAGCTTCTTATGTGAAGCTTGTATGCCAAAAGGAGTTGAGTTTGAGTAAATCCCGCCGCTCGAAGTTTACGCAAAATGAACAGCTTTCGGGCTGCTTTTGTGTATGCAAACTGCACATGATCACTCCAGTTGGGCACGGTTTTTATCATAATTCCTAACAATTTGGATGAAGTAACTAATGGAAGCAGAACTCCATCCACGATAATATTAGGGCTGCTAAACTTTTTCCGACCGATTTATCAATGACACAAACTAGACTTTTACAAGTCGCGCGTTTTTTGCTGTGCTTACTATGGTGTTCCGGTGGGATCACACAGCTGTTTCTGCAGCAGAAAAGTCTGTCAGAAACCCGCGGTTTTTGCAGCTTCTCTCGGAGAAGCAGAAAGCTTCACAATCCAGCTTTTTTCATTTATACTTGAAAAGTGGTCTATTCACAAATGAAAATAGTTTGATTTTTTAGAGAAATACTTTGCAACTAATTTTACAATTTAGCTGGGCATTTATTGGCCATAAATATGGCAAGTAATATTTATTTAATTACAAATTATTTATTTAAATATTCATAACTAAAAGTCATTGTTTCGAAACAAATTCTTTAGAACAATATGGAGGAAGGTTTTAAGAGACAAACCATTACCTTTGATTTTATTTCTCGGGTGCATAATCGTCCTTTACTGTACGATGCAACCGATAATTATAACAAAAGTTGGAACCTCGTTGATAAGGCTTGGTCGGAAGTTGGCAAGGGTTTATTCAACGGAGTAGACGTATTAGGTTGTTGATCAACGTTAATTGTTTACTTTAAATACATATCCGATTATTTAAAATATGTTTATTAAAGTTTATATGTTATTACAGGAAGTGTTTGTAAAGCTAAATGGAAGGTTATGCGAGATTACTACTACAAATGTGTAAAACTGAACAAAACTACAAGTGGCCAGGCAAGAAATAGTAAGGAACCTTGGTCGTATTTTGCAGCAATGAAAGCGGTCCTTCATTCAAGTGCTTATGAAAACAATGAGTAAGTTATGTGCTGTGAAGTGCAATAAGTCAAATTGAATTCAGTTCGAACTGAAAACCTTAATAGAAAAATTCTTTTCTTCCAGAACACTTTCTAATTTTGAGGAGTGTACTTCCGACGCTAGTGAAGTAATTGTAGAGCAAGTAAGCTAGAAAGTAGTAAGTATGTCGGTGTGTATTATTATTTATAACGTTTATATTCTAATTTTCATTACTTATGGTTATTTGAATTTTTAAAGGACACAAATGCAAATAAAAACTCTACAAAGGAGATTGATTCTAGTCCTCTCCCTCCAACAAGTACTGAAACGCCAAAAGGTTCGTCTGGAAAAGTCGAAAGAGATCAATGTTAAAGGACAGCAGTTTAAAAATCCTAGATTATCTCCAACAATCAGAAAAGGAAGAGGATGAGCAGCATCATTTTGGTATGAACGTGGCTTAAAACTACGACGCATGTCTCCAAAGTCCTCGTCAACGGCGCAACTACGAATAATGCGAGTTCTTCACGATGTTGAATTCACTGATTTAGATACGTTTGAATCTAATTGATAGAAATCAGTTCGAACTGAATTTTGTAAATAATCTTTTGCCTCGTTATAATTTATTTAGTAAATAAGACTTAATGTTGCTATAAATTTTTATAGTAAATCTTAGTACGCAAAATTATTACGAATAATTAGGTTTAAAGTTCAAACGATTTGTAAGTAGTACAATTTGTAAGTTAAGTAAAGTTTCAATGAATCGCAGCGGATGTATTTTGCCACTCCACTCTCCCTTCATTATTAAAGTATTGACATATTTTTTCCCTCATTTCTTTTGCCGCTCTCTCCTGTGCTGCAATTGAAACTCTTCGAGTTTCCATTAGTGGTGCAGCTTGGGTAGCCCTCCAACCTCCATCATCTTGCTCGTTGGAGTCAGCAAAACCTGGCGGACAGTACAGTCTGGCGTTTGCTTTAATGGACTCCTCTTCCGTTTTTATAAAATTGTGTAAAGACACACAAGCTAAAACATATTTTTTAAAATTAACGTACAGAAATGATTAGTTATTTATATCATATTGTTTCGAAACAATTACCAAGAACAATATGTTCCACGTTTTTGGGTTCTGCATCTATTGGTCTTTGAAAGATTCTAAATCTATAACTCATTATGCCAAATGCATTTTCAATACAGCGACGAGCTCTTGACAATCTGTAATTATAAATCCTTTTAGGGTTATCGAGATCACGGGTTGAAAACGGTCGCATTACATTTGTTGTTAATTGGAACGCTTCGTCTGCTACAAAATGGTAATTCACAAATGTATTGCTCCCTGGTAGCCTTATTCCTTCTGGAAGTCCTAAACGACCTGAAATGTTAAAATAATAAACTTGTGGTTCATCGCTTCGAAGCGAAAATATTTAAATTATATTTGCCATCACCTAATCTAAGCCTTTCACCCATTTTGGAGTTAGTTACGATTCCCCCATCACTTTGTTTACCAAATCCTCCGACATCAACCATGGTAAATTTGTAGTTAGCGTCTAAAGACGCCATCAGTACAATACTAAGGGTCTGTTTATAGTTAAGATACAAAGATCCGGAATTCTTCTGTGGGGCCCTAATCACAACGTGCTTCCCGTCGATTGCCCCAAGACAATTTGGATAATTCCATTTGGCTTCAAACTTTTCAGCTATTTCTTTCCATTTTTCTGTGTTTGGGACCTTTATAAAAACCTAATTAGAAATCATGTAGCAATATTTGCAAAATAGCACTTACATACCGAAACATATTGCTTTAAACATTTCCATATTTCTGGGAGTCCATGTCGTAAGATTTTCCATACAGTGGTTTTTGCCAGACTGAAACTAGTAGCAATGGTCCTCAAGGTATCACCGGTAGCAAGGTACCTAATGTATCGTTTCGAAACGAATTATTATTTTTGGCATGTTTAGTAAAACTACCAGAATTTACCTTAAAGTAAGAAATAATTGTATTCTTGAGGTAACACTTTCCCTGTAGTTTGTGTCAGTTTTAGCAATTGCATCTGGGACTAAACCGTGGAATTTTTCAAACATTGATGGGGACATTCTAGTATACTTGAAGAATTCTGCTGGATACTAATAATACATTTTTTCAATTTTATTATGTTCGCCATCGTTATCTCGGTTTTGAAGCAACGGATGCACCCAAAATCTTCGTGAACTTTGTCTTTCTTTCTTTATAACTTGATGGAAGAGGAAAGCTTTTATTGCTTTTCTTTTTATCCTACGTGACACCTGAGTTTAAAAATATTAATTTATAATAATTTAAACTATATTTGTGGTATTAAATGTATGTATTACCATAATTATCCTCGATTCGAATCGAAATTCAAACAAAAAATATAAGAGGAGCCTAAATGACATGAACTTATGTCTAAAACCAATTATTGTACTTAAATAACCAAATTGCAAATAAAGTAAACATTTAAGTAAATAGAAAGGATTTTTTATATTTTACAGCTGTAATACTGTGCTTTCAGTGCCAAACCAAAAATATGAGTAAATACATTTATTTACAGAAATTATGTAAACGACGTCAACGTCAGTCAATATTTATCAACAGGATTTATGTAATCTACAATTTTATTTCAATCCTAGCATAAAATTAATCTTAACTTTATTGTTTAAAAATTCATGTGCATATTTAGGAAAAAACATTTTAATAACTTGAACATATGGTTAATCATGGACAGCTAATTCTTAAATACCGAAAATACAAAATGAAGAATAGGATTTTGTTACAATACTTAATCGATTCGAATCGAACTACTCCTTTGTCAACTCTGTTCCTTCCAGAAGTTCTTGAAACAGTTGGTTCGATTCAGGTGCACCCTATGGATAAAAATAAATAACATTGGAATATCATGAAATTAAAAATATACGTATACATATAATTTATACATATTACCGAAGTACAATAACGCTCAAGCCGGTTCAGGAACAAGTCCCAAGTTATCCTAGGCTGTGGAGTGGCAAGGAAATTCTTCATTTTGGCAATGCACCTCTCAGCCGATCGTATCTCTTTGCACAACTCTTCACGACGCTGTCGTAACAATATTTCCTTTCCTTCAAGAATCAAATGAAGGGGTGGACGGTAATCATCTGGATACCGCTGGGAGTTTAAATACTGCAATATAATGCGCATTTATGTTAATATATATCATTGATAAGATCAAAGATAAACTTTACTCGTAAATTAATTTCATTTCGATTTGAATCGACTTACCAATTTAGCAAAAGCTGTCACCATCCTTATTTCTGGCAAGAGGGTTTCCAACTGCCACCAGATTTTTTGGAAATGTAGCTTATTCCAAGTTCCAAACCCATCCCTCCAAGTAAGAGCTAGTTTTTTGTTCCACAGCTCCAATTGTAGCTCAATAAGTTGGTCTTCTTTTGCTCCAATCCATTTTGACAAGAATTCCGGCTTAATGATGATTTGCGAAATTTATATGATTAATATTTGTTTGAAATTTATTTAAAATTACGCAAAAACACAATAGTACAAAGTATATATTTTGGTTCGAACCAAAAGTTTCATTTTACTTACGTTCAAGGTAGCACCTTCTTTTTCCCATTCCTTTCTTTCCTGGTAACGCCGACGTGACTCTTCGTGTTTTATTGGGTTACTCCTTCTATAATCAGTTAGTGAATTTTTAAATATTTGTTTGGAATCTGGTTCATCTCTTTGGCACGTGTCATAAAAATGACCGATTTCTCCACAATTAAAACAAGCCTGCGCCATTTTAACCATATTATCTGTTCGAACAGAATTTAATATTTCTTTCAGCTTAATTACTTTTAAATATATAAAATCTAACAAATGAAACTAAATAGGTCACTTAAGGTATATAATTAACTGTAAAAAATAACGAAATAGCAAATTTATTAAATCAGTTTATTATGCAGCAAAAAATTGTTCCCACCGCACTTCAGCTCACCTGACTGTTTTTGCTGCACAGAAACATCTGCTGCAGATTTTGATGCTCACAAAATCAAACTTGTTTAGTGGGAACGCACAGACTAATCTGTTCCCGCTTCACAACAAAAATTGTGGCAGGGGAAACTGCACGTTTTTTGATGCGAAACGCCTTGGTGTAAATCAGCTTTTATACATACAATATTGCAATTTTCGCAGAGTTCTGTTAAGAATTTATAATCATAATTAAAATTATTTTCATATAATTTACAAAGATTCTGGGTCCTGCACTATTAGTTTGAAATTGTTTCTAAACCATTTTCTATTATTTCCACACGGAACAACACTAATTCTTAATTCATATAACATAGTTATTATTACATATTAAAGCAACTTTTGAAACAACAAATGCACTGGTTGCATTAGCATTATAATTAATTTTTCCAACATGAATAAATTCAAGGCAATTATGATGCAACTGTTTTACTGAATACAAATTACATTAATTAATTTTCTATTCTCTGGTTGAAATAAGCTGAAAACAGATTTCTCCAAACAGACTAAAAGCATTAAATCAAAGTAGGTTAATTATTCTTACAACTACATAGTTATTAATACATTTATTACTTTACAAATTCTTATTGATTGAATAATAAAAATTATGCGTGCTTTCTATGAATAAGCATGAATATTTTATAAAACAATGATCGATTTCCCATTATCCTTTAGATTGCAACTACACATGAATCCCGTTCCACTCCCTTTTTTACTTCATCCAAAGTCATTGTCCCTTGTTCTTCCTCCACTCTCTATGCTAACGTCATTCCAACTGAGCCAGTTTTCATAAAATAGATTAGCAAATAACTGTTTTAGATCATCCATGGTTACGAGTTCATCATCCACATCTAATTGTTTTTTAATTTCTTTACGTGACCTGCTTTCTGTACCTATTCTGACACTTTCCATCTTCCCCTTAATCTGTTCTTTGTCCTTATTCTCCGGCTCCCAATTTGACAAGTCTAACGACAAGTTGTCCCCCAGCCCATAATCATCCCTATTTATATAACCTTTTTCGAAAGAATTATAATAATTATCCATGATTTCCTGCTCATCCTCATTGAGTGAACAATCTGACCATGAGTACTCTGAATTAGTGTCATCAACCCTGCTTTCATCGCTCTCTTCGTCCATCTCATTATCCGAATGTGCATTTTTCAACCTCGTCATCGTTTCTGTAATCGCTTCTTCTTCTTTTTCTATCCGATTTTAATATGCAATTTCCACTCTCGCTTATGTTTTCCTGCGTATCCACAATCTGATGCTGTAAATATCTAGTTTTACTTTCCCATAAAAAATTCGCTGGATTTTCTTCTTGAATGTAGTAGTTAGTAGTAGTAGAGTCTTTATTTCGATAAATTGATACAGGCCAATGCCTTTACAATTTCATTTTAACAATTTTAATGCTACGAATTAAAGTAGTGACTAAAAGCTAGCAACAATGTGTTAATACATTAATAGAGTCTTATTACATTAAACCTCAGGTAAGATACAGACATGTTCAAAAGATGATTTTATCTTTTCAGTAATATATAGGTAAGCAAAAAGAGGATTCTCTGCATTTTAAGGTGAAAACATTTTTGTAACTTCGGCTCGTCGCATTTTGCGACAAAACTGTTTAGGATTTTAAGCCCGCGTCTATCAAGCAAAATTGACGTTAGCCAGCTACTTACTCTTTTCACCAGCTCAAGGGTTTGCCAAATCATTAAATAATAGCGTGTAATTTCAAAAATTTAGACTAAATCATAATATAAATTTCTCAATCTACGAACATGTTTTAGGTACGAATATAATTTTATAATCTCATCTTTTCCCATGTCTTGTATCCACTTAAGGTATTCATCATAATTATTGCATGTATTCTTAATAAATTTAGACCTTAATACATTAAGAAATGGGCACTTATTTATTATGTGGAACATACTTTCTTCCATGTTACTTGAGCACATTGAACATTTCTTATTTATTAAGTCGTTGTACTTATTTTCTAATACCAATAACCTTAAAGCATTATTTTCTACAGTAACTTGTCCGCAATTAGATCTAATTTGACACAACATTCTAACATATTTCCATTCTAAATCCATTGATAGATACTTTTCTTGCTTAATGTAGCTGTTAATGATGTTCTTTCAATTATTTCTCACACTTTCAGAACTTCTCCGGATTGTCTTTATGCAATAATTATGCAAATAATTCTTCGTATGGACTGTATGTTCGAAAGTACGTTTTGGCAGTCCACAACCCTTTTATCTCCTGCTTGCCCAACCTCCTCGTAGGGTGTCGCCTGCTTCATACTTTGTTGTTTAGAAACAACACTTAACATTATTTTTTATAAGTTTATAGTGTGAATAACTAGTTGACATTTGCATTTTTTCGATATCATTGTTACATTCAGAGTCAGATATATTTTTCAAGGTTTTTCTTATTCTACGGCTTATAATCTCTTTTGCATCGTCCTTAAAAATATTATCATACAGATTGTCTAAGGATAACAGATCTTCACATTTATATTCAAGCAAAGTGGTTTTGAAGCTGTTGAACCAACCATTTTTTGTGTTTTTGGATAATATGTACGCATTTTTCAATAAACTGTCTTTCTCTTTGCTGATTATCCTGTGCCAGAAATTTATTGAGTTTTTCAGGAAAGCTTCTTTTATAGATTTTACTTGTAACTCAAGCCTTAAAAACCAATTGGGAGTGCATTGCGGCAAATTAAACATTTTTCTTAAGAATTTTTGTTGATAAATTAACAATTTATTTATATTAAGATTTGTCATGCCCCACACTGGCACACAGTAAAATAAAATAGATCTGACGAGTGAATTGAAAAGAACCATACGACTGTTTAATGTTTTCATATTTGTTTTGTAAAATACATTGAATAGACTAATTTCTGCTTTTCTAGCTTTAAGTATAAAATGATCTGCTATACTGCACATGTTTACTCTTGAGTTAAAAACCACCCCTAAATATTTGTACTCATTTACTACCTCTATTTCATCATCATTCCAAAAGAATTTGGGGATAAATTTAATCTTTTTCTTACAAAAAATCATAGCTTTAGTTTTATCGATGTTAATTGTTAATCCATTTTCTTTTGAGTATTCCCTTAGAATATTTATTTTCTTCTGTAGATCGAAAGGATTTGTGGCTATCACGATAATATCATCAGGGTATAAAAGTGCATGAATATCTTGACTAATTATTTTTATCGCTGGAATATTTGAAGCACTTAGGGTGCTGACTAAATCCTCAATGAATATTGTAAATATTTTAGGAGATAAAGATTCGCCTTGTAATAGTCCTTTTTCAATGTGAAAGAAATCACCTTCTTCCGTATTTGTTCTAATTTTTAATCTAACTTTTTTGTATATCTCTTGTATCATTTCAATGAACTTTGTACTCAAGCCAACTTTGTCTAATTTTTTCCAAAGCAGATTATGTGTAATACTGTCAAATGCACGAGACATATCTACAAAAAGTACATATAATTTGCTGTTTTTGCTTTGTGTATATTTTTGTAGAATAGCATCAAAAACATATACATGATGTTCAGTTCCATATCCTTTCCTATACGCCGCCTGACAATCTGAGATAATTTTATTTTCCTCACACCACTCATTTAATCTTTCAGTCATTAGCATAGTTAACAATTTAAGACATGTGTTTACTAAACTAATAGGTCTATAATTAGAAGGGAGAGATTTATCACCTTTTTTGTAAACTGGATACAATATAACCTCAGCTACACTAGATTCAATAACTTTTTCTCGCCAAAGTTTGTTAATACAATCTAGTAAAATTCTTCTTGAATGTGCTTTGACCCCTGATCAATGTTAGGTGTCGCTATGTCCTCTATAATGAAACTTTTTATTCTTCTTAGTACAGTTCGCTTCAAATTACTTAACCGTGTAGTATTTTCTTCAACCGAATTAAACGAATGCATAACTTCTTTAGGGTGAATGCTTTCTTCCTTGTCATCACTGCATGATGCAAATGATTTCGATTTGTTTTACAAACTGCTTTTCTTGTTATGGAAATGGCATTTTTCATTCTTACATATTGAAATTTTGCAAGGGAATTTACAAAGTTTACCACAAATTTGCAAAACACGATTCCTTTCAAACTCGTTTTCCATTCTTACTAGTAACGAAATAAAGCCATTTTTATTTTCTGTCAAGAAAATAACACTTTTTGGTAAGGTTTCTGTTTTTAGAAAAGAACTAAATAAAAGCTTTATAAAGTCACTCTGATTCCAATAAAATTTAGCGTCCACATGAACAATTAAATTTCTTTCTCTTGAAGTGACAAAGTTTTTATTGGCACTGCTTTTTCTTAACCACTTAAGTTCCTTGCACAACACAAAATTTCGAGTTTTTAATAAACTAATTTCATCTTTGATTTTTTTCAGTTCACTATCATAAAAATTTAGATTTTCTTTCACAAAAGTTTCTGAATTATATTGCTTTGTTTCTAAAACTGAAAGATCTTTTTGCATTGAATGCAACCAAATACTATGATTATTTTCCATGATGATGAAAAACTATTTTCCTAAGCAGCTAAGAGAGCTCTCACTAGTTGTTCCGTTCAGGTGCGCTGCTCAAACAGAACTCTGATCTCCGTACTTGACCACTTCTGCTAACACCATATCATCCACAAAGGCTTGCATGAGATTTTTGTGGTTTTTTTGCTTCTCCTTAAAGAAGTCCTGAAAAAATCCTGTTGATGACAATGACAAAAAGTCAAGGTGCAATTATTGTTCCTTGTGGAGTATCATTGGAAATGGTTTCAAAATATGACGTAGCTTCACTTAACTTCGTGCATTGTTTCCGGTTTCTTAAGAATTCAACAACCCAATGTACGTCTTGATCATTCACATCTAAATCCTTCATTGCTTCTATTACTATTCAAAAATCGATCAAATCAAAAGCTTTTGATGGGTCTAGCAAAACAAGAACTACATAACAATGGCTTTTCTCTGGTGATCTGAGCACAAAATCCCACAATTTGACAAAGTAGTGCGCGGTGGATTACTTCTTCAAGGAACCAAACTGTCCCTCATGAATTTTAGCAAGTACTTGATTGTATATATTTGAATACATATAGCCTTCCATCACTTTAATGAAAATGTTAGTTTAAGTAATAGGACGTAAGTTTTCAACACAGACATTATAAGGGTCTTTCAATAATGGCATAATGAGCCCCTTCTTCCAATTATCAAGGAAAACACAATTTGCAAAACAAAAATTAACTACATGGATGTAAAATGGAATAACATGAAACGCTGCCATTTTTAAAAACTTTACTGGCAAAACGCCAGGAACATTAGACTTTTTAACATTTAGCTTTTAAAAACTTTTCAATACTTGCAATTCACAAACTTTTAAACATTTTTTGGCGAATTCGAACAGAAACGTAACTTTCCTAAAGGTTTATAAGTGTTGTTTTTTTTGGAGAAATGCTTATTTATAATATTGAGTGTTCCACTCGTATATTTTAAATTCATTGCAATCATCACTTTTTCAACGACAGGGTCATGTTTTTTTAAACCACACTGAAAAATAATCTCATTGAAAATTTGATCCTTGTCCAAAGAGATTCTCTTGTGAACAGTATCGTTAAATTTGATTTTTGCTGCTTTTACAACTAAATGCATTTTTCTTTGCATTTTTAACACATAGTTTCTTTTTAATTAATGTGTTGATATGTTTACTTAATTGTTTTATTTCTTCAGTCATCCAACCTTTCCTATTTACGACTACTTCTTTGCAAACAGTGGGAAAACATAATTAGAATGCAACAAAAAAAGCTGTTTTCATAAATTCTACTTTAAAATCGACACAATTTAAGTTTAATTTTTTAAAATTTGACCAGTTTGTTTGTTCCAGTAAATGGGCAAAATCAAACAGGCTATGATTTGAATATTTTCGGTACACAATAATCTTTTTGTTTTTAACCTTTTGCAGTACTTTTTAGGTAAAAAATTAATGCTTATGTGAAACTGCTGTGACGGCTTTAAAGGTAGATTTCTACTGGGTTCACAATACCAAGGACTTAAGTCCGTGTAAAATAAATCTAACTTGGAACTTGTGTTACTACT
>JAANSO010001437.1:0-17105 GCA_036507315.1 Lepidocyrtus fimetarius | reverse complement strand
AACGTAAGCACCTGGCCAGTGGCTCTATTTAAAACTGTGCCTTTTTCAGAGTCGATGAGTCCATCATCAAATGCTTCATTTAACTGAAGCAAACGTTTTTTCAGTGTGTCCTTTACAACAGCAGAGGCGGGATCTATGGCGTTGATTTCAATAGCTTCTTTCAGGGTAATTGGTCCTTCCAAAGACGGATCATTATAAAGCCCATTTTCTAAGTTTAGCCACCCTCGGTCCTTTGCTTCATCAAATGTGATTGATTCTCGAAGATAAACAAGAATTCCTTCCTCAAATAGTATGCAAAGCTGACGTAGCTTCCCAGACTCTGGATCTACTAACGCGCGTTTATTCAGGTCTACTAGCCCGCTGCGGACGGCTTCACGGAGTTGAATGTCTCGATTTGCTAAATTTCTGACAACTGCAGTTCCTGGATGAATTAGCTCATTTACTACAGCAACGTGCAGTGGAACTGTTAAGGATGTTCTTGGGTCAAAGAAAGTGCCACGATGCGGGTCAATAAAGTTTTCTTTCATAGCTGTACCAAAGCTAACCGGTGGGGATATTTTTATCAGTGCCCCCTTTTCTACTGCTCGATCAAATGGAATTAAATTTCCACTTTTTATTTCCATCACTTTCCCGTGTTCTGCATCAAGATCGCCATCATCCATTGCAGATTGTAAGGATTTTATTTGCTGATTTTTCAAATTTCTTACAGCGGATGTAAGTGGTTCAATTAATGCGTGTTTTTCTCCGCCTTCAAGAGCTTGTTCAAGGTTTACATAATCTCCCAACAATGGGTCAACAAACTTGCCATTAGCAGGAGAATAAAGGTGCTCCTGAACAGCCTCTGTTAATGCGAGTGGTCTGTGCAAAGGCAAGATGTATCCTTTCTTTTTGGCGTCAACTAAACTGATGCTGTCTTTTGATCCTTTTCCGGTTTCCAAAAACTTTCCTTCTATTGCGTTAATCCAACCACGTTTTATTGCTTCTTCAATTGTAACAATATTTGCAGAGTGTGGTGCACCAGGATACTTAATTTGATTTCCTTCGTCTGAAATCAACTCTTCTTTCAATGAATCTTCAAGGGTCAATCTTCTTCCTGTTGAAGGATGTGCAAAAAGTCCAGTGGTTTCATCATACAGACCAAATTTTAAGGCTTCGTGAAGACTAAAGGAATCTTCAATGCTAACGATTAATTTTTCGTTGAGAGCTCTATCAAGTGGAAGCTTTGTGCTGAGTTTGAGCTGTGGATTATGAGATGGCACTGGAACAAGCATAGTACCTTCTTGTCTATCGATATGTCCTTGCCTGCAAGTCTCGACCAAACTGCACAATTTCTTTTCCTCTTCGTCCCAATAACAGGGTAAGTTTGGATTCACAACTAAACGTCGCATCGCTTCATTTAGGGTAACTTTACGACCTGTGTTTGGATCTAAAATTCTTCCAGAAGTTGCCTCATACAATCCTCCGCTCAAACAGTGTTGTAGGGACAGTGGCCTCTTTGAATCAACAATTAAGCCAGTGTTCAGAGCTTCAACAAGAGGAACAACCGTGTTGTTTGAAAAATCCTTCACGGAACCATCTTCAGGAGAAACGAATTTTTCTGAAATGGCGTCCGCAAGAGACATTTTCTTGGCAAAACCTTGTCGAGTATCTTTCACGTGGACAGAATCAGAATCAATTAAATTACGCTTCAAAGCATCTTCCATGTTATAGTATTCGCCAGTCTTAGGGTCCAAAAATTGTTTCGATTCTTCATCAAAAATTCCTTTCAGAATGCTTTCGGTGAGAGAGAATGGTGGAGAAGCCTCCAACATAGCACCAGAGTCTAGTGCTTCCGGAAGATCAACTTGTTCATCCAAGGATACTCTTACTAATCCGTCATCCAGATTTACTAATTCTTCATCAACTGCAGACATGAACGGGATGATCTTTTCAGTTGCAAAATTTTTAACTAGGGTAGTGTCTGTGCTGATTTGCTGAGATTCCACAGCATGACGAAGCGGGATTTTTTCACCGGATGTTGAAATAGTTATTACATTTTCAGTAGGATCGTACATTCCCGAGTATTACTGCTTCTGGCAGAGAGGGCTTTACAGCTGGCGGGAGGAGGACTCCCCCTTCTGCTGCTTTCTCTAACGAAACCTCAGCTCCATTGGTCGGATCAATTGCGACTCCAGTTTTAGAATTTATTATGCCATTGTTAATGGCTTCGGCAAGGCTAATGTTATTTCCTGTTCTAGGATCTTTCATGACTGGTGCTTGGCTATCAATTTCCCCCCTCTGAATGGCTTCGTCTAGTGTGACAAATTCCCCTGTAGATGATTTAAGTAACCCACTCTTTTCATCGTATTTTCCAAGGGCGATTGCTGCTTCCAGGGGAAGTGGTTTCTTAAAATCCGCTTCAGATATTGCGGGAGCGGCAGCAGCTTTTTCCTTCTTAGGAGGTTTTTCAGATTGCTTTTCTGTTGCTTGTGATCGAATCTGAATATCTGTGATGGGACTATCCACTGATTTCTCTTGGTGTATTTCAGCAGGTTGCTTCTTTTCCGTTAGTTTTTGTACGGATTTGGCAACAGTTACTGCAGCGATGACAGGAGCTCCAACAGTTGCTAGCAATCCTAACTTGAGTGCATCAGTGAAAGCAACAAGCTTCCCTGAAGAAGGATCTTTAATTTGTGCATCTTTAACAGATAAATCTTTCCCAATCTCAGACACTGTAGTTTCAACTCCAGTTGAGGAATCCACTACGGTTGTAGTAGGATCTAAGAGTCCCAACTCGGTTGCTCTTGAAATTGGCATTTCAGGATCCAGATTATCTGCTGTAGACAGGTCAGTAGAAGTAAAAGGCTTAGTTTGCTCCTCCTTTTCATCTACTTTCACTACCACTTTCTTGGCAATCTTTTCAGGTTCCTTAAGTGTAACTGTCGCAGAACTCAAAACAGCAGAGTCTACGGTTGAGTCCGTTGTTGCTTTCACATTTTCAGTGGTGACGATTTCCTTTTCTTTAGCAACTTCAATTTCATGGTTCTCCTCCTTTGGATCAGTGGATGACGATGGTGTAAGCTCAGATGAATCTAATGTTCCTTTTTCACTTTCTCTTTCATGTTCAGACTCTTCTGTCTCCTTTTTAACAAGCTTTTCGTATGGCATATTCTCTGCCAGTTTTGATGAATCGGGAGCTTGGGAAATTGCAGTGGAAGCTGTATCGTCTTGAGATGATACGACTTCCTTCGATGTCATTATTTTGCCATCTTTTATTGCAGCAGATAAGGAAGAGGTTTCTCCAGTGGTTGGATTCCTGATTGTGTCATTTTCCAAGTCGGCCAGTCCACGTTTCACAGCTGCAGGAATTGTTATTGCAACCGGTGGCAAAATATGTTGAAGAGGATGCTGAAAATCTTCAAACGTGCCAGTCTCTATAGCCTCTAATAGTGGAACTTCCTCTCCTGAATAACTATTTCGAACATTTCCGGTATTTTTGGAAACAATGTCTTGATCGATCGCATCAGTAATAGACATTCTTCTCTTTGAAACAGGATCTGTTACAGGGGTTAATGGATGAAGGACTTCTGATGCTATAGCTTCAGGCATTGTAAGAGAATCTCCTGTTTCTGGATGGATAATTCTACTTTCACTTTTATCATACAAACCTTGGGATTTAAGCTCTGGAACAGAGAGGCTTCTTGCAACTGGTAAACAAACGTTTCCTTTTTGATCGATAATATTTTTTATTAAAGCTTCATTTATTGTGACAAGTGATTGTGACTGAGCGTCCAAAATTCCACCACTATTTCCATCAATTCTTTCCCAGTGCGATTGCTTCTTCTAGTGAACTTTCCTTTCCATCAGGTCCTAAGTAGGTTTCTGGGTTAGTAAGAAGCTCAGCAGTTTTACTATCTACAATTCCAGCCGACACCAAATCACGAGGGTCTCTTTTCGTTTTTGTAATCTTTGTAATGATTATGGTGGTGGTAGTGGTTGTAGTTGTTGTTGTTATTACAGCTTCGACTGGAATCACTTCTTCTGATAAAATCAGTTCATGTTCTTCTTGTATTTTTTCTACTGTTTGGGTGCGAATGCTGACTTCTTCTTCTACTTGTGGGACAGTCTGTTCTTTCATTTCGGCAGACTTTGAATTATCTTTACTTTGATTGCTGTCCTTGATTTGTTGCACTGATTTTGCAACGGCTGCGGCTGCAAGTACAGGTGCTCCTACAACCGCTAATAATCCCATTTTTATGGCATCCTTAATAGGTAAAATACTACCAGTTGAGGGATCTTTAACCATAGCGTCCTTGACAGGTATTTCGGAACCAACTTTTGATACAGGTACTTGCTGCCCAGTTGTAGAGTCAATGATTACAGTGTTTGGATCAAGGAGTTGTACTTCAGCAACGTTTTTAAGGGGAAAGTCTGAATCTGAATTAGGATTTAAAACTTTCACTTCCCCTTGTGATGATGACAAGGTTTCAGAAGGCATCATAACGACTGTCTGTGGTTCTTCTGTGACTACAGATGGAGTACTTTCACCAGCTTGATTGCTTGAAGACACGTTTGTCTCTTCGGAAAGCTCATGCTGAATTAGTGGTGTTTTGTCTTTTTCACTCAAGGTTGAGGCTTCAACCAACTTTTCCTCCGAGGTTGGCGAATCTGTATCAGGAACAGTTTGAGGTAGCAAAACAGAATCATTTTGGTTATTTACAATTCCTGTGTCCTGACATGGTTCACTTTCATCAACTGTGTCAATGAGATTTTCCTCCACTTCTTGCTTGATTGATGGTTTTGTTTCATCAGGTTGCTTATTCTCGTGCTCTTCATTTGCAACTAGTTCAGTGACAATCATGTTAGGTTGAGGAGCAATATTACTAGATTTTGGTTTAACATCTTCAAGTAGTTCTGTTAAATCGTCTATTTTGTTTTCCTTCAATGAGGGATCAATTTTTTCGGTTTGGTCGGGAACATCTTCATCTAAGGAAGTAGACGTGTCAATTCGTGATTTATGCATCGTAGATGGACTTGAGGATATTTTTGTGACATCAGCGGGGGTATCAACATGTTTTACAGGTTCAGAGTCCAAAGTTGATCCCTTTAAATGTGGTTCGATATCGACATCATCCAAATTGATATTTTGCAATTGAGCAGGCAAGATGGATGACTTGTTGGATAATTCCTCGACACTTGGTTCGCTGGTGGTTCGCAAACTTGTATTATCTTTGCTTATTTCAATTTCTTCTGCATCAACTTTCACTTCCTCATATACTTTCTCCATTGGAATTGCTGCAGTAGGGAGTTCAGTTTCATTTGTATTTGAATCTTCCTTTTTAAAAGTTGGCGATAAATTTGTTGCTTCTGGTTGGAGAGATAAAGTGGGTAAAGATGTTAATTTTTCTGACTTGTCTGGAGCATTTGAAGTCTGTTCGTCGGAAAGGGAAAGTTTTGGCTCTGATGTAAGGTTAACTGATTTTTCGGGTAAATCTTGTAGAGTTTGTGTATCAACTTGTATGATGGACTGGCCCTCATACGTTTCTGGAAGATTTTTAGAAGAAACTGGTTTCTGAGAAGAGTCCAATTCGACTGCTGTATTTGTTTCGTTCAATATCGATGGAGCAGTCTCCAATACTTGAGGAGCTGCACTGGGCTGCGCTTGTTTATTAGCCTTTTCCTTTCTACTTTCTCTGAACTCTTCAACTGCATTTGCAGCAGCCATTGCTGCAATCACCGGAGCTCCAACGGTAGCCAAAAGTCCCATTTTAAGACCTTGTTTTAGACCGGCTAATTTACTTGTCCCATCCTCTTTGTTATCAGCTTCCTTTATTTCTGCCTGCAACTTTGGTTGGCTAATCGCTTTCTCTTCGATATCCCTTTCTGCAGGTTCGTTTTTGGTGATATCTCCCAGCTGATGCTTCGTAGTTGCTTCTAATGGTTTTGTGATGGGCTCCTCAAGAAGATCTACTGTTCCCTCATTTTTATAACCTTTTTCTGTTGGACCTGAGTCAACGTCCATGCTTTCACTGCTTTCTCTTGGTGAGGCAGTATGCAATTGATTATTCTTTTCCTCGATAGAAACTGATGACGCTTCTTCTATTTTTTGCATTTTGTTCACAGGCGTTGGTAAACCGTCAGAAGAAATCGCTTGATGAGATGTGGATGGATAATCTTGAATTTGGGCCTTTTCTTGCACATCAAAATCTTTGGAATCGGGCGTAGGCTTAGGTTCCTCTATTGTCATACTATCGTCAACATCCTTAAGTAACTCTGTTTCAGTTCGGGTATGCTTAGCTGGAAACTGTTCTGACTGATCGATAGATGATTCAGTTGTAGAATGTTGTTTTGAAGTACTTTCTTTGGCTGTTGGTTCCGTTATAACAGTTTCTTGATCCGAAATTGGATGAAATTCTCCTTCAATAACTTTTTCTCGAATAAAATCAGGGTTAGGAGGTGAAGGTACATCTACTTTCATGATATTGTCATCTAGACTTATGGAAATATTACTCTTCACGTCAACTTTTGACTGTTGTTTTAATGCGGGGACATGGGAAGCTGCTAAATCATCTTCAGTTTCGCTAAGTCTAGTTTTCTTTCTGGGATGTTCAGTCTCTTCAGCTAAGGTTTCCTCTAAAGACTTTCTTTCATCAAGTTTTGCTTTATGCGGCGTGGATGCCACAATGTCCATTTCTTCTTGTGAAGGACCTTCGTAAGCAACTGGAGTTTGTTTGGCGTTTGCAATTTCAGGATTTGCCTCATTTGAGCTTTTACTGACTTGTTCAGGATAATTTCTTAAAATGATTAAGCCTTTCTCTATCGCATCCTTCATAGTGCGACTTGTTACTTCTTCTTCCGGGGTCAAATAGTGGCCAGTGCCATCCAAAATCTGTTTATCAAAGGCTTTGATAAGCGAGTGCTTTCTACTACGTATCACAGGATCAATCACTTCGGCAGACTTTGAATCAATTATCTTGAAATGAAGGCATTCTTCAAAAGACACTTGTCTATCAGTACCGGGAATGGTAAGCATGCCATGTTCTGCATCAAACAGACGCCTTTGAATTACATCACAGAGATCCCATCCTTCCATTGGCAAATGGAGAAGCTCTCTGTTGAGCCCTTCCACGAATATTGTAGGTGTTTGAGCAGGCATTAAACTGGAAGGTAGCTGCTGATCATTTCCAGACTCATCTCCCATATCAAAACTGGAGAAGACATTTGAAGATGATCTGTGTAGAAGTGGGGGAGCAGATTGTTGAGAATTGTTCGGAGAAGCTGTGTCAACTGACAATTGTCCTGAAGTTATAGCTTCATCGATTGTAAGCATTTCGCCGGAGAAAGGACTTGTGAATATTCCCGCTGTTTCATTTACCAAACCTTGCTCTACTGCTTCTTCAAAAGATATTGTTTGGTATTGTGAAGAAATCTCCTTTGCTGTAATGAGGGGTGGAGGCGGAGGAGAAAGCGTTTCTTGTCGTACAGATTTTGTGACGGTGGTAGTAGTAAGGTTTACATTGTAAAGTCCCTTTAAGAAATCAGCTTGGGTGTCAGTCAAGCAACCTTTCTCAACAGCTTTGTCTATTGGCTCGTAAGAATCTTCCTTGGAATTATATATTTCTCCACTTGGAAGCATCTTCTTTTGAAGTATTGCTTCAAGTACATTATATTCCTGATTATCGTCAGCTTGACCTTTCTGGAAACCACTTTTCTCTTTGAGCGTGTTTCCAATCTGGGGTGAAATAAGACTATTTTCTACAGCCTCATCTAAACTGACTCCTTGAACCAGTATGTCTTTGGTCTCTTGATCTTCAGTAATGACATTTTTCTTGACTGCTTCATCGATTGAAAGAAGCCTGTTATTAGAGTTGGGATCTTGAATGGATTCTACATCAAATATTGTTGTTCTTTCTACACTCCACAGCAATCCCTTTCCATTGGCTTCTTCAAATGAGAGGCCTCTTCCGTTTTTAGTATCCGTTATGGTTCCGTCATTCACAGAGACTACTCCGGTACATATTGCTTCCTGTAATGACATGAGCTTATCATTTCCAGTGTCCTTTACAGTTTTTGAGTCACCATCAAGCAATCCACTAACTAAAGACTCTATCACAGTTGATTGTTGACCTGTTGTTGGATCAGTAATTAAAATTTCTTCCTTGTCTTTTGAGGTGGTGGAGGAGGAGGGTACGCGGGATACCAAGTTATCCTGACAGCAATCCCGTAAGCTCAAAGGTTTCATTATCACTTTCGACTTTCGTGCATCGGTCAAAGGCAGCTCTTCTTTCCATTTACCAGTCTTTTCGTTAATTATTCCTTGTTTCAAGGCTTCACTCACAGTTAGACGGGAAGTTGATGCGGGGTCCTGAAGAATTTCTTTGTGTTCTGGATTTAAAATTCCTTTCTTGATGGCTTCGTCAAACGACAGTTGTTTGCCGGAGAAGCGGTCAAAAACTTTAGCTGTTCCGTCGTCGACAACTTTGACTAGGTTTTGATCGATCAGATCTGAAAGGGAGCTGCCTGGTAAATGAGCAACTTTCCCTTGGACTGAAACTAAGTTCTCTTCATAAGCAACAGCGATGGGAAGGGTTTCATTTAACTCCGGAATGGTTAATGTCATTTCGAATGGATCTAAGGCGCCTATTCGTGCAAAACTAACAAGTGTAGGCGGTTGATGCTCAATTTCTTTAATATCTTCCTCGAGGACAATATGCTCACGTTCTAATTCTATATGCAATTCTAACGCTTTTGAGTGCTGCTGCTGAGAATGATATGCTTTATAGGTTGGGCTAGAGCTAGAAATATTATCTACAGAAGACAAGGTAGGCTTCATTATCAGAGGAAGATGGCTGCTCAGAAGAAACAGTAGTAGAAAGTATGAGAGGAGTCACTGTAGACGAGTAGCTGTCACTCTGGAGTATAGAGAATTTGGGTGGAAAGAGAGAAAGAAGATAAATAAAATAATCAGAATGATGATACCAAAAATCAACATGTTCCTGAAAAATATTTGAAAATTAAGGAAGACAACAATAATATATGTAAAAGACAAAGTGAGAATTGGAAATAAGGAGCGCGCTTGTGAAGGTAAGAATCGGACAAGACAAAAACTGGTAGTTGATAGAAAAAGTCAACTCGACGTTGATAATTTTGACAACAACAAGATCATTTCTAAAACTAGTCTTACCTTTTGTCTAACATTCATTCCTAGCTTAATTGCTTGTTCGGCAGAGATTGGTTCACCAGTTTGTGGATGAATATAATTTCCTCTGCTGAGGTCGTAGTAGCCTGCTTTAATGGCTTCCAACAACGTTAATTCGGCACCTGTCTGAGGATCAACCACACCGCAAGTACCTATCAATTTTTGGGAGATTTCAGGATCCAAATAACCCAAGGCTGCTGCTTCTTGCAAACTCATTCTTTCACCAGTCTTTGGATCAACAAATTGACCAGATTTTATATCTATCAGACCGCAGCCAATCGCCTGAGCAAGAGTTAGCGATTCCCTAGTCACCGGATCTAATACTAAAGGAACTTGAGTGGCAGTTTCTGTTGAGATCCCTTCCTCTACCTTTTTCACCCTTTTTGCTGAACGAATTTGAGTAAAGCGAAGACTTGCTCCGCCATTTTCATTGCCATTTGAGGAAGCACCATTATTTACTGAGACTGTGGTAACATTAATATCAGACTCTGAATTGCCGTTTGTGTAAGGTGAGGAAGCATCGCCATTCTTTAGGGTTGTTACGGAACGTTTCTTTGGCGTAGGACCACCAACTGGACTTAAAGTTATGGCAGCCGATGACTTTTGTTGCACAAAATCAGTCTGGTCTTCTGATTGGCCTTCCAGAAATTCACTGTGTAAACAAATTATTAAGTAAGTTCATCAAGTTTTAAAATCAATCAAACGTGACAAATTCAATTATTTCGTTTAGATTAGTTAAAGTAGTATTTTCTTACCCCAACGGACTTGTGGAATCTCCACGAGGTAACATATGCATTCGATAAGTTTTTATTGGACTAGGGGCAGGTACTTTGGCAGGCTAGAGGCAAATAATTTAAAAAATTAGTCTTCTGTCGTTCTTAAAAAGACTAAACTAGCTTATATTTAAAAGTAATTACTTCGAAAGAAGGATCCTCTTGACCGGCGATAACCGAGAGTTGCTGAATCTTGTGGTATAAATTGTCAACAAGAAGTTGATACTTAAGATTTAAGAGATCCAGCTCTTGAATTATCACGTCGTCCGCTGACTGCGTCTTTGCTTTCTTGACTAGGCTGGCATCCAAACTTGGATGTATTATCTTGCATAGTTTCCCGGAAACTTTCCACTATCGCATCATATTTCTACATTTGTAAGTAGGAATAAGGTTAAATTTTTAATCATTGTTAAACCTTTCACCATCTACATATAATTTTTTAAAAGTTTTGTATTTTATTAGCATAAGAAGCACCAATTACACTACATTAAAAGCCCAACTGTATAACCAACGAATACAAATAATGATTTAAGAAGCATAGGGTTTCCAAGAAATAAGAATTATTAAAAGTAAGGGTTTAACCATCACCACAGACATTCCAAGAACTCATTCACTCATCCAACCGTCTATCTGCCTGACAGTTTTCGATTTCCCCAATGGGTTTCCTTTTTAAAATGTTAATTTTCTTCTTTATAGAATCATTAATGCGATAAATTCTTTAGTATGGAAATCAAAAGTCCTCATACGGTTAACGATTTTTTAATTTTTTGCATACTTCTATGGTATGCGCACACGAAAGTATATTTAATGTAAAGTAAGTATATATTACGGTGTACGGTAGTAGAATAATAAGCGTAAATCAATTTCTTTGTTTAGTTTTTGTTGCAAAAATAAGTCAATTTATATTAGATCCGTTTATGTTACGTTTAGAATTACGTATAGATTAGAATGTTTGTGTTTGGACTTGTTATGCAACGTGAGTTACTGGTATTTATAATTGTAAGTAAGTATCGCTGAATAAACTGGAAAAGTCTACACAGGATTGGATTTGAAACAGAAACACATACCTTAATTTTTTTACGAAATCTCTCTAAAATCAAACATTCATGAAAATAACACAATAATTTATGCACAATAAATAGGTATAATCCGTTGTTGTTTGCTGAAAAGTAAAGGAAACTGAAAGGCGCAAAGAAGTAAGTATTATATTGCAAAATGACTTTCTCACTCATTACCCGCCACATTACACTGCAGATAACCATAACGCTCTTTTGCTTAAATTGTAGCTCAAATACAATACAGCACTCAACTAAAACAGGTAAAACAGCGCAAAGATTGTCATCTTTTGGCAGGCAAAACTATCACAAATGGCAAAATGATTTGCAGCAAAACCAAGAAACAAAAGCTGCATTTGAACACTGGCTAAAACGCAGCGCAATTTTACCAAGCAAGAAAATAAGGCATTGCATGCAACTGCGAATAATTAAAAAATCTTTACGTACCCTTGCTTCCTTGGCTAGCCTAGCACCCATCGTATTCACTTGTTCAATAGTTATTTTTTCTTCGATTACACTATTGTAAAGTGTCTGTAATAAAATGAAAATTGCATTTTCAAAAACATCCGACATGTATCAAGAGGAATTAACTATCATTCATCAAACTTTAATTAATTACCATGTGAGGATTAATTTTCCTTTTGGCACCAGATCCCTCTACCAAGGGAAGATTTTTGGCTTTGTTGTCCACACTGTCCAACCAGTTCATTTCAGTTTGATATGACGTGTTGTAACGTGTGGCATGCTCACTTGTGACTTCCAATGTTCTGAGCCTACAACAAGGTTTTTTTAAAAAATAAAATCAGTAATTACCATTGCTAACCATGTAACACGCACCATTCCTTTTTATTTAAAAATATCCATAATCCATATAATAATACGTACCTTTCAACAACTTGGCTGCAAGATGATGTCCACCGAGTGGCAGAACGATGCACTTCATCTTCCAATTTTTCTACATCTGGATGTCTTTTCTGAGTAGGGCGAGACTTTTCGGTGACCCTTCGAACATTCTTCGTGTCTTCAACCATCCTGTCTACTTTGTGTTGGTGAGCTTGAGCAGTATTTTGTAGGTTAAACAAGTCATCCGACACTCTCTTGATGCCATCATCATCAACTGGAAGGTTATCGTAGGATCCTAATTTCATCTCAAACTGACTCACATAAGTATTGGTCTGTTCAAGAGAGCTTAGGACTATTTCAACACACTTCAATCTTTCTACATACAAGTGTGACAAACTCCAAATCTTTTCCCACTTTTCCACGATCCTGTCCAATTTAGTTTGTAAGGCAGCTGTCTTTTGTGGCACAGAGTTGTAAGTGCGTTGAATGGATTCTACACGACTTTCGTACATTTGGATCCTGGATTCAAATTCTTTATGCTCAATCACTAGTCTTTCTAAGGAGTCAACATCTCGTGGAATAGGTGCATTGACGCGAGATGTAAGACTCCTCTCTAAATCTTCCAGATCTGATTGAAGGGCTACAGCTTGGTCAGAGAACAGTTTGCTGGTACTCTTTGTTTTTTCCGCTTCCATTGCCTTTCTCTCAAATTCATCAAAGAGTCTATTAACTTCATCAATTTCTCTACGTAGCCTTCTCAATGCTGGATCTGCGGGATCTCCTTCTTGAATGAGCTTATCAGCGTCTTCATTCAACGCCTTTCTAATTGCAAGTCGTTGTTCAGAACCCATTGCTAGGAATTGCTGTAAATCCCAACTCTTAACAACCTTGATTGTAGCAAAAATCATATTTTGACGCATTTTAAGCTGCTTCTTTTGCCATAGGGTGACAACTCTATCGTACTGTCTACGAAGACGTTCTGCAGCATCAAGGGACTCTTTGTCTGGAGGTGGAATCAAGAAGCAAACACTTGGCACCATTCCCTCCAAACCGGAAGAATTTGTGATACGCCATCTAACACGCTGGCTGTTATCACGAAGAGTGCACCTTTCATCTTTATTAATCACCATTTGTTGCTGAAAGCGCAAAGTATAAAATTTTTTTTAAAATCAACACAACACTATCACACTGTTTTGTCACCCTTATAAAAAGCAAATCAAATACTTACATTATTTTGCTTGTAATTGCAAATGGCAGTAACGGTGATTGGTTGATTAATATTCATTTTTCGCTGCTTCAAGGGAATAATTTCTCTACTCTGAGTGGAAATGCTTTGAATAATTTCTCCATATTTTGTAAGGTCTTCTCGAAGTTCTTGCATTTCTTTAAGAAGAAGCTCTCCTTCATCCAGAGTGAAGTCATATTTGCTAAACACTGTGAAATTTGGATAATTGTAAACAGAAAAACGAATTTGTTAGTGTTTAAAATTATGATTAGTTTTTTAAAACACTGATTATTAAAAACACTCTACCTGTGTTAAGCATTTCTTCCTTTCTTGTAATCGTTTGTTCGCACTCTCTAATATCACTGAAATACTGTTGATAGACGGCCACGTGCTTGAGATGAGTTTCCAAGCAAATTGTCAATTGGAGCAACCAGGCCTGAAAATGAATATAATGAAGATAACGTTCATGCTTGATGGTAAAATTTTATTTTCTTACTCACCCATTGTGTTTGCATTGCAGACATGTAAGTTTCTATGCATTTCGATGCAGGGTGGTGTTGCAAAACAAGGGACTCGCCACGATCCTGTACAGCATTGAATTGGATCTCCCTCTTGACCAATTCGCTCATTAAAGCCTACGTATTATAAAAATCCAATCCGCGAAACATTAACATTTTTTGCATTAAACTGATGATGTTAACTTAACCCTAGAAAAGGCTTTTAAAAGACTTGCCTGCCCTCCACCACCATAACAATGCTGCGTTAAAGTTTGATTTTTAATCATTAAAATTGGAATTAATACCAATTCGAAAAGTTAGAAATGAAATTCTCAGGAAGTATAAGTTTATGTATAAGCTTACCTCGTAATACTGTTCGATCTCAACCAAGTTAAGACTTTTTGAGCTCCAATCCCTAGTGATCTCTCGCTCCTCCTTTTCACTCAGCCAAATAAGCTCGTTGGTGGCACTTTGAACGAAATCCATGAGGGTTTCCAAATCTGCAGTTCGTTTCTTCGAGCTCATTAACAACTCACTATAGGATTTTTGAACTTGGTTCAGGTAATTAATATAAAGTTGAAGCTCATCTCCATGAAATGAATTTTTTTCGGAGGAGCACTTATCGATACTTGATTGGAATTTTTCGATAGAACGATGCTCCTTATGTTGCTTTTCAAGTTCAGCTTGAACGGATGGAAGATCAGAGCCATAGTCTGCATCTTGCAACTGCTTTTGTTTACCTTTAATCCAATCACCAACCTCTTGGAGGAAGCGAAAATGAGAGTTGGTTTCTACAAGTCGGGTCTCCATCACAGTTTTCGACATGCGCGTTACGGACTTCTCCTCGATTGGGAATGAGATGGATGAGAGGACAGTCAGGAGTCTATTGTGCAGAAGAGTTCTGATGTTGATCCATCTCTGGTGTAGGTGTTGGACCCTGGGAAAAAATGGAAATGCCAATCAACATTCCCGATTTAGTAGGCCAGTAAAACACAAGCAAAAAAATATCGTTTTTATCAAAGCATATAGTTTCCCATACATTTTATGAATTTCTGATGCTTGATGATATCTCGAGTCTCTTAATGTTTGGGCGTCATTGAACATGCCCTTTATGTTCTCCTCCGCCATCTGCATGTCACGTTCCAACTGATCACAATTATGTTTGGCGTCTAATGGGTGTAGTCGGTCCATTCTCTTTGCCTCCTCCTCAATTCGTTGTTCGATTTCGTCAAGTCGAAGTTCTACTTGTTTTGCTTCCCTATGAACCTTTTCTGCCAGACGCTGGAGTTTCTCTAGCTTTTTAATCTCTTCATGAACAGCCTGATCTTTCTCTTGATGGGCCATCATTAGAATTTGCCAATGTTTTTCGATGTTATCAATATGCAATTCCCTATCTAGCTCTCCATCCCGGAAGTGTTTCTGTAAAAAAATTTCAAGGATTTAATTGAAATCTTCTACTTAAACATTGATCATTCAACCGGATAGGATAAACCAAGTTTTACTTACTTCAACATCTCGGAACAAATGCGAAAGTCTTTGCTTGTCATGATTTCTTGGTGGAACTTCTTCCACCCGAAATCTAGTCATCTCGGCAGCCATTCTCCTCATCTCAATTAAAGATGAAGAAAAATGTCTATCTTGCATGACACTTAAGTTTTGGCGAATCCATGAGTAAAGCACACTGGCTATCTCCCGATACTCCTCCCACTTCTTTTGTGAGTCAGTATCATAAAGCGGGTGAAGACGTGGTGGTTCAGGGAAGGCATCGTACAAAGACGAGATGTACGTAATGAGCGATTTCTCGTCTGGTTGAGCAGTGTCAACATCTGCATTTAAATTTTTTAACCATATTAGAATGTTTTTAGTTTTCCAATTAATGAAAGCTGTCTAGCATCAGTAATTAAATTTAATAATTAATTTTAATTTATCAAATATCAAAGAAAGCTTCATAAATTGACAAGTCATTCATTTTCGTTGATTTATTATTGACTTGTGATTGCAAAATTGGCTTTAGACGACAAGAATTTATAATTAAGCTAGTATTTGATAAGCAGCATCAATGATTTGGCATTTATTCGTATTTGGAAGGGAATGATAATTTTGCATTTCTCCGTGTACCCTGCTTCAAAATTTCGAGAATTTACAAATTAGCAAAATAAGCCTATGACTATTGACTATTAATTATTATTATAATAACGTAGGTAAAAATCAGCGATAGCAATGCATGTAATTTTTAAATTATGTCATTGGCATATCGGCATCATCCACAATCACCGTTCTCCACATTTTTTAAACATGAGAGTTCCATTCCTTATTTGGAAATGTTAACACTTGCCGACTCACTAGAACAACTATTGAACAAAACAAGCACGAGCTTATTTCGTAAAGCATGAAAACACTTTTTAAAATTTGGCATAAGCCACGATGCAACGCAACAACATTACGCATAAATATTGCTTTTGATTATTGAATTTTTTTGATGAGGAGCCTCATGACCAGACCATTTACGTTTTTATATTAACATTTATGATAGAAAAGAGTTAAGCAACAAACAATTCAATTCCCATAATATATTGCTCGCAAATAAGGGTATAAAAGTCAATATTGCACTGCTATTGTATAACGGTACTTTTGATGCTTCTTCTATCACTGATGAAAGGTAGACAAGTAGGTGGGGTTGTGAAACCATACTTTTCCATCATCATAGATCATGTATATTATAAAACGCAGAACCTTATGCTACAAGGAAAAAATCTTTTATCATTAAATGCTGTACATTTCTGTTACTAATCGCAAGTTTGCTTTTTTCATGAGAAACAATGCAGTGCATTGGTTTTTTAGAAGCAAACAAAGTTTTTACTATGATGAAGGAAAAGACAAGAAAAAATCTTGAGGTTGTCAAAAGAAAGGAGAGTGATTAAATGTGCAAAATTGATTTCGCATTATTATTTTTTCTACTCTTCTCTATTTGGTTTGGCTGAGGCTGTTGTAAGTAGAATTTCGCAAGAAAAATGAGATGAAATATGCTCTATTTGGAAGGAAAATAGTGACTCAGGGTGACCTTACTTCATGCATCAAGCCATATATCCATCCATCAACAATAAAAAACATCATCATTGTTGCTGCTACTGCTAAATTCATGTCTGCAAGCTATTTCTTCAAAGAAATGACTGAAGGGGTACATGTTCTTATTTGGTAAATATTTCACATTGTTAAGTAAATAAATAGGTACGATAGATTAGTTAATTAAGTCGACAGAATTTCATTGTTACCTTCAGGGTCCAAAAGTCGAGTAACTCCACAATCACGTTCGGCAACGGAGAAAGCGTTTTCTAGGCGCTCTCTGGTGTTACGTCGTTGAACAGCGCGCCAATCAATTAGGTCAGGCCTACTTCGATGGATAATAGCGTTGAAGGCCAAACCATCTTTCCAAGAAGACGTGAAGTTGTCAACGCGTACCCCTGGGTACTTAGCAGTTGATTTTTGAGCCCACTTCAGAAGTACATCTTTGGCGGAAACATTTTCTTCCATGCC
>JAANSO010001436.1:0-17117 GCA_036507315.1 Lepidocyrtus fimetarius | reverse complement strand
TTATATAATAATGACGGTGATTGCTCTCACTGGGATATAAAATATAATACAAGTCAATATTATAAGAACTTACTATGTAAATATATAGTTGGTCAGTTTTTTGTTTATACATTTCTACTAAACCAAATCTCATCCAAAAAAGTCCAAAATCTGTTTTGTCTTTTTTGCTACTTACTACTACTACCACTAGTTACTACTCTCCCTCTTCTCCACTTCACTTGACTTACCTGCCTCATCATCGTGATTCTATTGTGATATTCATGGATGCTGAGAAGCTGTTTTGTACAGGTTTAAGTTTACTACGACTGCACAAGTAACTGATGAGCTCACGTTTTCCCATTTTCGTCTACTCCCTTCAACACACAACTTTTATTCTGTTAGGGATTGGGATAATGGAGATTGGGCTGACGATGATCTTCATTTTCTTCAGCCCGATTCAACTTCTTTTCAATCTCAACTTTAAAAAAAGGTCCAACGAAAGTCTAACTTGGGTAAATTTTAAATTTTGTACATGCATCGGCTATTACAATATTGAATAGTAGAGAGCCCATAGGGGGATGAAAATTGTACATGTGTATAAATCTCTTGGTTTGGTAATGGCCGTTACAAACTCTGATTTTTCTCAACTGGTTGATTATGCAAGCTTAGCAGAGTTGTTTTGCTCTTTCTCCCGTGATTAAAAAGATGATCCTTATTTTTCAAAATAAATGCTAGATGATATACAAAAGAAAAAAGTCACAAAAAACTGGAGAGTGTGCAATGTCGAGTATTGTTAGAGTTTTAGAATTCATTCGAATCTTTAAGAAGATCTTTGGGGGAAAATGGTTTACTTGTGAAGTTAGTTATCCAGTATTTCTCCCTTTCTTTCTCCTATATCTTGCTTATCAGCGCACATACGTATTATATTTCTTTTCGAGAGATGATATCCAAAACGTATACAAACACATGTGGTGGTGGAGCTATTTTAAGATGAGATGAGAAATAAGGTGGCTGCTGTTACAACACGACTTGTTTAAAGTAGTGGAGAGTTGCATCGTCGAAGGAAAATTAAGGGAGATAGATGGTAAACATATATCAGACCGGTTGGTGTAAAAACGTTTATTGTCAAGACGAGAAGGAGAGAAAGACGGAATGGAAATTACAGTTGAAAAATCAAAAAGGTGGTTGCCTGGTTGGTAGACAATAATTCTTTCAAATCCCTAACCGTTTATAAGGCTTATATAAAACAAGTACATAACGTGCATACGTATTGCGTCCAAAAAGTGGTGGAAAGTGAAAGACTACATTAAAATCAATACATCCCTTATGCCAATAGATGTTCTATAAGAATTATAAGTTATACTTGAGCAATTGGTAGTAAATTTGGTAGATAGTAGATACGACTCGGCTGTCGAGATATAGATTGTTGCTTTTGGTTTTAATACTTTTTATTATTCCTAAATGAATAGAGCGAGAAGGGTAAATCTTGGGGTACCTCGATACATATAAAAGCTATATTTAAACAAGAATTGTATTTTTATTATATCTTATTTTGATTTTGGTTTGTCTTCAACACTTTCGTAGTGTAAAGTAATGAAAAGAAATATAACCCGCCATCATGACCCAAGTTTTACTACATCTACATCTACTCCTCCGCCGTAATACCCTTCATGATTACTTTCACGTAGAGAGTTTCTTCCATTCCATCACATTGAAGCAAACCTTTACAAAAAAGTACACATGTGGCACAAACGTGTGTAGTAAAATAGAAAATGAAATGTGGAATAGTAACGTAGTAATACATCGTATTACAACTTGATGAAGGGTCTTTTCAGATTTTTCTAAAGTGAAATAAACATACCCTCAGTTAGCGAGATTTAAGTAACGCTTAACCCTTTTTATTATTCACCAGTCATAGCTTTTGTCCAATCTTGCAACTCAGATTTTTAATTTCCGTAGTGTCTCTGTATATAGTAAATGTCTTGAACAATTGAATTAAGAGAACTACTTACTACTGCACCAAAAATTTTATATTTAGTTTTGTACTATGTACATATACATACTTTTAATTTCTAAAATCTCTTTGGCAGTATGGCAGTCTTTAAAAATTGAAAACGATTTGGATTAGAATGGTTAAAAACAGTGTTCGACAAACTCACTGGTTTTTGATTCCATGTACATTGCAAGGTGGACTTTTTATCAAGTCACTGATCAAATCATCTACGAAGGATTTTCAATATATATCCGAACTAGTTTAACTGGCAGTAGAAAAGCCAAAAATTACTCCAATGCTAAAAGTAATATATCATTAGAAAGAGGAGATTTTTTCCTATAAAAGGAAAGTAAAGTTCAAGCGCGTTTAAATTTTTCACATGGAATACAGAACTTAAAACAAAAAACTCTCTTCTCAAAAATCATCAAAAAAGCACGAGCAAATGAACGTCAAACATATTTCGTCCGCCCAAAAAGAGGGGGAAAGTTTTCTTTTAATTGTTGTTGCTGGAGTTTATAGCCAACTCCACCATTATTAAAACGAACCGAGGTACAAATGCATTACGGGTCATCAGTCAGCACGACAACTACAGAAAGTTTACATTTGCAAAATTCTCTTCTAGGCTATATAAAATATAACTGTGACAATATTTTGATTTGAGTTTTCTTTCATTTAGTAGAGAAATTAATGTAGTATAACATACCAAAATATCAGAAAAATCAAACAGCGTTTAGTGTTTTAAAAAATGACTTTTGTGACAGATGTCAGAAATTCTCCGTTAACCCCCATGTTAAATTCCAATTTTGACACACATTTTGTTTGACGCTGTATTTCCGACAAAAATACTCCAAAATACCAAATTGTGGGTATTTTTAGATTCACAAGATTCTGGGGATTATTTTGAATACTATATGTGACAGAAATATTGGCATACACAAAAGTTATAGCTGTGTGAAAAAGTTCGGATACATATTGAAAAGCCCATGTATTTACCTCTAAGATTCAGTTTTTGAAATGAATAATTTGCTGACGGAGCTGTTTGAATGAATAACGTGACATGTAGTTCAACTGATAATCGGGGATTTTTATTTGCTTTTAGAAATGGATATAGGTACTTACGCCATGTCATTCACACAATGAANTATTTACCTCTAAGATTCAGTTTTTGAAATGAATAATTTGCTGACGGAGCTGTTTGAATGAATAACGTGACATGTAGTTCAACTGATAATCGGGGATTTTTATTTGCTTTTAGAAATGGATATAGGTACTTACGCCATGTCATTCACACAATGAACTTTGAGTCATCTAAAACGCAAAAAAAAACTTTAGCAATACAGATTAGAGGACATACTGGCTCAGATACTGATACTGTAAAATGCATACTGTTTTGAAAATTGTTTATTATTATTCTAAACTAGAACAAAAAGATGCAAAAACATGTTGCATATACGGTTAACTCATTGAAAAAAAGAGTGAGTGACATTGATTATGCCGGCCTTGCAAATAATCTTCAAGATTACATTTACACTGGATGATGTAATAACTCAAAAGTGATTATGATGTTAAATTTTCCAATTTTGGAACGTTTTATCCGTCTGGATTCTGCGCATCTTCTTGTATGTTTGTTAATAAGTACTATTAGCAAATATATAGTTGCACAGCACATCATTTATCTCAAATTTTCTATTAAAAGTTGAAATATTTTTTTCTGGATCGTGTTGACCTGTGAAGATCATATAATTTCATAATTGAATTTGATCAGTCAGTCATTTTTCAGCCAGCCATAAAAATTCAATTAAATGCCGATCAACTTTGTCAGAGATCGTTCGTTCACACTATTACTGTATTATATAGACTAAATTTGACTCTTTAAAATGGTTTTTATTGGAACTTTAAGAAATCAACAATTTTCCTTGTATATTTCTAGGTCAAACATGCATCAGCGCAAATTTACTATTTCAAATGATAGAATTATATTTATATCGGCTGGCCGGTAATTTCATTTGAATTTTCCTTGTTCCTTTTTCCTTCTTTGTTAAGATCATTTTGGAAAACACCTATAAAAAAATCTTCCCATTCAGTTTTCGTTTTAGACAAAATAATATGTGGTTACTACAATTATTCCTTTTAATTTTTAAGTACAATGCACTTCGGATTAAATATTATTAAAATTAAACTCAAATAAAAGTTTCCTCTAAAACCACAAATGCATTGCATAATGCTAGGTAATTAAAGTTGAAGATGCTTTTGTTGTTAGGCGTGCGAATTTTTGCTTGACGAAAGGAAAAGTTGACTACGTTTGACCCACTACTATCTATAATGAACAATGAATGAAAACCAGATATATAAATAGGCAATGTTATTGACGTAGCTAATATTTTATGAAGCAATATACAATATTTTAATTTCATTACTTTTTTGTCCAGTGTGATGGTTCGATGATGCTTTTTATCTGCATTCTTTGCTTTTTATTTCGCACTTAACGAGTATAACAGGCTATGTGTCTGCTTAACCAATTGTGCGAAGACGGATGTGAATTTGCCAAATCATTTGGACACATACACAGATAACCGACCATGACCTGACCTTGATTTTAATCTTAGCGTAAGGGTGTGCAGAACCTAAAATGAACTGCTTCTCCGAAAACAACTACCATCCTTTACCTAAAAATTTAAAAAATAGCATTGTGATTTTAAACTATAGATACTAAAGGTGAGCATAAAACGATGTCTGGAAGTGAAAGTTGCATCATAATATTAGGAACACCCCTGTCGTAACAAAATAACATTTTACCATTTCTTTGTTAGTCTTTAAAAATTATTGTGAACCTTTTTACGAAATTCTGACTTAACAAAGATCATTTATTTTTCACTGGTCCCAGTAACGGTTTTGAAGCAATTTTAAAGAAATTTTGATGCAACAAATCACTTACATGCATTTATTTTTTGCTTGATTATCATTATACATATAACTTCAAATCAAATAAGCATCTGTCAAATCTAAAATATCAGCTAAAGTTTGCATTTTGTAACAAACAGACACACATTACGTGTAGTCTCAAATCAGTCTCATTATCTTTTTTTGCCAAACTAAACTGCAATTTTCAATGTGATCTCAATGCGTATGCAAAAGAGATAGAAAGAGAAAATTTAGCAAAAAAGATTCAAGTGAACAATACAGTTCAACAACATATTTTTTAGTCTTTTTCAGCAATAATAATAATAAGATGATGACGGTGGTAGTGGTGGTGGTTACGGTGGCACAGGTTGTTGATGCTTTTTGGTTCAATCATTAGCATTGTTCTTTCATTGTTTACTTCTCCTAATGCAAACATAACGATGATGATGTGAGTCGAGTGTGTGTTGCCTCGAAATAATAGTAAAAAGCAGTAAACACTTTTTGCTCCTTTCTATTCCCCTCTTATTTTCTATCCAACAACTTTTAAGGAACAGAAAAAAAGTTTTCCTATAATCAAACTTTTCATCCTGTGCACTTGTCTTCTTTTTTTACCTGTGAGCTCGGAGAAGAGTCAAGAGATAATCACGGCGGGACACGACATCATCATCATCTTTATTATCATCATTTTCATCCTTCTTTATCCTAATCATAATCGTTTTCCTACACTCCACAAAAGTTAATGCTTGTACAATGCATGGATTTCATAGAAAGATATTATATATGTATGTACACATTATAATTATATAACCAGATTACTTAAATATGTATTCTATTATATCATGACGAAAATTCAGTGCAAATGGCAGATAGAGCACATATCCATGCATCAATGCACTTTTTTTTAGAAAAATCATGAAAAAGTCAGCTCAATACACACACATCAACGTAATTTTTCTCTCCTCCCCTGCAACATTGTCATCATCAACAACATCATATCTAAAGCGAAATGTGAGGAAGATGATCATTTTATATTTGGCCATCAATAAAACCATTTTTTATTTAAGCTTTAAACAACAGGAGAATAGTCAGTAGCAGTAGTAGTAGTAGCGAGATTTTTTTAAAGGGATAGCTTTAGCGGAAAAAAGCAATCACGGAATACGCTGGCGCTGCTGAAGTGAGCAGTAGCGGGACGCTGGTGCTGTCATAGCTTTAACTTTCTGACTCCTGGTTTCTATTCAAAGCATAAAATATATCATAAAATGAAGGGGTTGTGGTGGTGGTGGCGTAGAGGTTTTTGTTAGTATTTTAGCTTGCTGGCAGGCAACAAGCAAGCAATCAAAATCACAATCACTTCTGCCATCGCCATCATCAACAACAGAGAAGAAAAAGTTGATAAAACACGAGTAAATCCAGTAGCAATTGAAGCTGGCTGCTGCTCCTTAGTATTTTTAAAGAACAGATAATATATCAACTAGAAAAGTTGTGGTGAAGCGTCAAAATTTATTTTCCTGGTACAAGAATTAGATATGGAAGAAAATGGGGATGCTTTTTTGTTTCTTTTCTTCCTTCCTCTCCTAATCTTATGTAATTACCTGAATGATGACGAAGATGATGATGGTGAGTGAGACGATGGAAGTGGTAAAGGGAAAAGGGTCCCTTGCATCAACTTACGCGAATGAACTGCAATGGCAATAAAGAATAATCATGAATTTCTTTTTCTTATTTTCTTCATCTAATTGCGCTTTTAGATATACATACATAGAAGAAAAATAGTAAAAAGCAGGAACACGCAATTTTAAAAGCCATTTATTTGATACGAGGGGCACCTGTTGCTAACTAGTGAAGTGAGTGACTGGCTGCTCAAAGTTTATTTACATGCTACTGCCATTATCCTGTGGTTTTTATCATTCCCTGACATCTTCTCATCGAAAAGCAATTTTAAAGGAAAAATCAAGTTTCTTCACATAACACAAAAAAGTAGCTAATTTCTATACTAAATTCTGAATTGTCTCCAGATTATGACCTGTTTCAAGATTGCTTTTTGTATCTGTTCTGTCGACAAGTGTGTGTCTGTTGAAGGTTTACATTTAATGAAACATGTGCACTTCCTGAACAAGTATAAAATAGGCAAAGCACAAATTCAACTTGTGCTTATCTTGTGCAAATTTCTCTACTTGTTTGGCATTCTCGGATTTATCGCACCTTGTCTTATTGATTTTGCCGAAAATGTCATTTATTTTATTTTTTGATTTTCCTTATATGGAACTCGGGTGGCTCTTTTGTAACCTTACCATTCAATAAAACCAAGTTGCAAAAAATGTTGCCCATAGATTGTATAGTTCACTATGCCAAAAATAAGCTTACTAATTAGTAATAGCACTGTACAAATACTCCATCCATGGCTAAAATCCTACTGTGATTTTATCTACACTTAAGAGAGAGAGAGAGAGAGAGAGAGAGAGAGAGACTTGCAAGATAACAATCTGCTACTTAAAGAAGACTTGATATATTTTGGCAAAAATAAATAGATATGCATAAAATCAACCGCCAAAGAGAGCAAAAATTTTTTCTTATTTTAATCTCAGCTTTATCTTTAAATCTAAAATACAATCACTGAGAAACTACATACTATGAAATTTTTACATAGGAAGAGTCATTCAAACTTTCCTTATTAAGTAATAATGAGGATATTATGCTATGGTTGAGTTAATTTGCAAAAAATATAGGTTCATCCATACTGTCATCCAGGAACAGAACCAGTTTAAGTAGACAATACCAGCGTTCTTGTATGCTATACTAATGTCCCCGGCACCACTGCCAGCCAAAACTACTGTAAATAATGGCAATGACTTTTTGGCTTTGAAAAGGGGTGAATATTGAAGATGATGATATTATGATGATGAGCCTAGAAAAGTTTTATAAAAACAGCGCAAGTGAAATACACAAATTGAACATGTTGCACTTGAAAATGACAGTATCTCTCTTTGAAAACAATATTATGCTGAACACACATATGATGTGAAGTTGCGTATGATAACAACCTACCTTTTATCATTATGTAAGTTGGAGAGAGAGATCCTGCTGCTTATGAGGACGGAACAAGAACCTCGCACTTGCTCTTTCATTGCTTACATAATTACAATAAAAGAATAAATGTGTGAACTTGATATTGTGTGATTTTGCTGTTCAGGGAAATGCATATTCTACTACACCACATATGAACTTTCAAATTTTAAGACAATGTTAACGTAAGAATGACGATCAACATTTAATCATTTCGTAAAACTTGGCGAAACCTGGGTATAATAATTCTGGTCAGTTTACTTTTGAAATATTTGTCTCTCTGTTTAGCTTAGGTTTATGAAAATCAAAAATCTGAAGAAGATTTTTTGAAGGCAAAAATAGTAAAAAGTGCAGAGAGTCAGACAAAGTGGTAAGAGATATGAGATGATGTGATGAATGAGGATGATAGATAATAAAAGTACTTTGTCCATAATCTCTCTGCATTATGAGAGAAGTGCAATTCTAGTGCAAATAATCTACTATAAAGGCATGTACACAGTGCAGTCTAGTCAGTTATATTCATCATTATTACTTTGTTATCATTTATTTTCACTCTTCAAACAGAATGAATTATACAGACAGCCGACCATTTTGATAACAATAAAATATTTTTTTGTACATCCGCTACTGCCATTTTAAATTGGCATTTTATATTGTGTGCCAATTTAAATAGAATGACTGGGACTGGACTTGCACTACGGAGGTTAGCATAAAAGGTTATGTGAATGAGTGGTTTATTTTAAACTTTCGAGGTCCGTTTGTATATTTAACAGGAAGCTTATTGCTACTGTTTGAGCATTTAAGTCAACAAGGCTCGCTGTATTTGCAGGCACAAAGTAAAACAAAAGTTTTACCAGGTTGCCCCAAATTTTTCTTCCTTTCATTTTTGGCGTTGATTCGCTTAACCATTTCTAGAGTTTGCTGAAATAATAAATATCTGCATATTCATTTTACATTGGCTAATCCACCCAATCATAAGTATATGCCTTTGGTTTCACAGTAATTTCTAATTTACGCATTTTTAATTATAACGAATGATGGAATTACATTATCATTAATGCACCTAAACAGCCGTTTGATGAATGATGGATGATAATATTTGAACAGTTACAGTTATGATTGCGATACAAAATTTGGTAATAATGCTGGTGAGCATGAGTTTCATTTGAAGAAGTTTCATTTTGATTTTACTTACTTTTTATAATAACAACAATATTATAATGGAATTTAAAAAGTACACATGCAGCGAGAGTAAGTAAAGTCAAAAGTCAAATACAACTGCGATCAATAACCTTTTATTTTTGTCTGGTTCAAATAAAACGTATTTCGTTTTCATACATAAAAATTTGCCTACAGCTGCGTTTTTATTGCCCAATCAATTCCACTTTCTTCCAGGAGCAGTAAGCGTAGTTTAAGTGATTGAAGCCGCTTGCGTTCTTACTGCGTTATTTGCAATAACAGTTTCCTAACTCTAAAAAGACAGGGAGGGAAAGAAAGAAGAGAAAATTGACAAAATAAATTATTTACGGCTTATCTTTTGGTTACTTACAAGGCTTTTAAAAATGGAATGTAAACATCAATTTCAAAAATTAGCATTTTAACATTGCTCACTCCCCACCAGAACAATACTAACAAAGTAATAATTTTTTGAAGCAGGCATTACCTAATTCCAATTTCATTATCATTATGGATCACCATTAAATCATCATCGTCATTCAATAAATCATGTTTTAATCTTTTTGCAGGAGTAGTATAGTGGATGATGTAGTTGT
Source organism: Lepidocyrtus fimetarius (assembly GCA_036507315.1). NCBI lineage: Eukaryota > Metazoa > Arthropoda > Collembola > Entomobryomorpha > Entomobryidae > Lepidocyrtus > Lepidocyrtus fimetarius. Next base: position 7,409 of record JAANSO010001436.1, on the reverse strand, counting down.
TGCTGAGGATCATGTTTTTTTTTCTTGAGAGATTAATCGGCTAGCTGCTGCTGTTTTGATGCAACTACCACTTCTGGTTTCACTCAAACGATGGAAACCCCTTCTTACGAATTTCATTATCATTATCAGAGATTAATAAAATAGGTAATTTGCACATGTATGCAATGGAATAAATGATATTAAGCTCCATGTGGATTCTCTAATCGAATAATTATTAAAGAAATTTCATTTTATTACGATTACCAACCATGCAACTTGTTTGAATAACGCTTCATGCGCAAATTTATTAAATATATATGCATTAGTCATGTGTTTAACATCTGTGTATTAATCTAGATTGGATTATGAACCATATAAACAAATGGGAACGCTTGATTCTAATCTAATTGGAATCATCACATTTGCTGATTTTAATTTTTAGTTTTGATTCATGTTTTACTAAAAAGCCTTTACGAAATATTAAATCTTGTCTAAGTATTTACTAATTTCAATGTCACTATAAAGCTTCCAAGACAAGGTAAAAGCTTTTGAGTTTTGATATACCTTTTTACAATGAGGTAAGGTAAGGTGTGTATAAATGCCATGAAATTTCACTTCGTATAAATTAATCCCCATAGCGTACAAAACCAAATGGCTCACCAATTCATAATTGCATAGAAATCTGAAAGAGGATGAAGGATGAGAGGGAGTAAAAAGTCAAATGCGAGTCAAAGTAAAGCAGCGAAATTTAGTATTAAAAATACAAAAAAATGAACAATATGTGTATGGCGATGGATAAATAATAGCTTCAGCAAAGAGAGAGAAAGAGCAGCAAAAACGGACAGATTTTCTATTGAGGGAATTACACATCAATATCGCCATCATTATTGCCATCCAAGCGTCAACATCAAGAACGCTATTCGTTTCTGAAAACTCGCACCGTGATTCTATCATATTATTTCTGTGATGATGTATATAAATAAACATACATGTGGATTATTCAATCCACTCTGGCTCACGGATTTTTAATATTCATTTCCAAGCAAAAGGGAAGAGCAAATGTAAGAGAGAATAGAATCTTTCATCTATCGGATTGTTGTTGTCAGCGTGCATCCTCTTCCCATCCAAACCATGATCATATAATTTTTTCACAATATTGCTTCTGAAACTGAGCCAGAAGAGCCAGAGAGCATCATCATATCGTCATCATCAATATCGTCAAACTTCATGGGCCAGGAGAAAAAGAAGAGAGCAACAGGCACATGAAGGGAGCATTTTTAGAGAGGGAGTACAATTCTCCATCATCCCATTTTTCCCAATATCAGCATCGACCACAAGTGGTAGTAGTAAAACATTACATTTACACATTGCACTGAACATTTATCAGAAAAGTTCTCCCACTATTGCTGCACCACTACCAACAACATTATCAAATGTTTGTATAATGTATGTATGTATGAAATGATCTTTCTTATACATACATATATTACGTACAACAAGGAGCGGGGAATTGATGCAGTGGTTTGGTAGAAGACTCTCATAATAATAGCAGAAGGATGGATAATATGGAACCAAATAAATATATATACATACATATCCACAAAACAAACACGGAGGAACAAGAAAAGAGAGAGAGAATTACCAGGAGGAAAAATAATCATAAAAAAGGAGAACTTGAACTTATATTTTTCACGTTTACGTTTTGTTTTACACTACTATTACCCTTAGTACTACACAGTTGTTAGATTATTGCTTACTTACAATTTTTTCATGTGTTTCCCAACTTATTCTCTCTCCCTGTCTCACTCTTCTTCGTACTACTCACTCGCCACATTCACTGGCTCATTGCTGTTTGCTGCTGTTGCTGGTAAAGATAATGCGATGATGATAAAGCAGAAGAAAGAGAAGATTATAAAGTAGGGAAGCGAACGTGAAACAGATTCAAGTTTGTTGGGAGCAGAGCTAGCGAGAAGAGATCTGATTTGAAGTGGAGGAGAAGAGTTACGAAAGAAGCGTGTAAATGCTAAAAAGCTGTGAGGTAGAAGGAAGAGCGCAAAGTGAGAGAGAGTTTTTGGAGAAGAGGAAAATAGACGGTTTTCAAAGACTTATTATTACACGGCACGGCACTTGTCTCCTGTTTTGTTGTGTACACACACAAAAGTCCTCTTTGCCATCACCACCAACAAAACTAATCTCATCATAATAATAAGTAAAAGGAGTAGCTGTAGTAAAACTCATAGTAGTTTGTAAGCAAGCAGCGTGTAGGCAAGTATGAGTGAGTAGATTAGTTTGCAAGAAGGCACAAGATACATCGGTTTCTTTCTTTTCCTTTCTCTCATTTGAATCCAAACGATCTTGTGCCAAACCAATAATAATCATCATAATCACAGAATAGTAATCATAATTATATGGATTTTAAGAAACTTTTTTAAAGAGTGAGCGTGAAAGACAAACAAGTAATATGTGTGTGCTATAATATGTGGAGTATAACCATCATAACTATTTTTGACAATCTCTTGAACTGATTTTTCTTGCCAGCTTGGAGTGAGTGAGTGTATGAAAAACGTGGTTTTGCCCGTTTGCCTTGCAATCATCATCAATGAAAAAGCTGCTTCCTTCAAGGAGGAGGTCGATTGAAGAAAGAAAAAACTTTGTATGATTTCGTAAGAAAAAAAGTAAACGTTGGAACTTTATTTCATTATAATAACAACATGCTTTTGAGTTAATATTAGACTGTTATCAATATTAATAATATTCGAGGGAAAATAAGTTGCAATAGCGAGACAAACTTTGCATCATCATCAACTCATCATTATATTATTAAGAACGACGAATCTTCTTTACTATTACCGAACCACAACGCCGCTTCCACCACCATCAGCAAAATCATGACTTTGCTACAACGTGTTATCATCTCTTTCTCGTTGATGTTATTGATGTAGTACAACAAGAAGTACATTTTATTTCTACTCCACAATCTGCACACAATTTAAAATTGTAATGGTGACTCGACTTTTGGCGTAATTCGAATGTTATCATTTAATATTTTTCATATTAAATGCACGGTATATAGTATTATCTGGGGACATTTCAAAACAATTCACTTGTTTTTTAAACCAAATACAAGAAAGCAACCGCTGGTCATTCTGCCCAACAAACAACAATCTCAATCATTATAAAACTTTAATAAGAAAGTGATATACACATTAATTAATGAACAATCAGGGTGTTTGCAATAAACTCTTGTGATTTATGGTATCATACTTCACCTGCTTGTAGTAACCAACCAACCATCTCCATAAGACAATCAAACCTGCTGGAATCTACAGAGAAGAAACACTGAGGGGTGGTAGGTGTTCTACACAGTTGTCAGCCCTTTTAAGAATTGAAATGTAAGTAAAGCTTTGTTTTCCTAATTCACACGTAACATATATATCTTTATTAAGCATCTTGCACTTGAACTTTCATAAAAAAGACTCAAAAATTTTATTATCCTTATCAGATCATATATGGATTTCATGGGTATGTGATGTAGCAAGATTAAAGCATCAAACTTGCTTCCATTCATTACAATACTTTTTAATCATAATTATAAAAATCACGATGAAAGTACAGCACGGGGCAAAATTATTCCTTTCATTTTTTGCATGTGAACTTGACATCCAGCTGCAAAATTGAAAAAACTGTCTTTGTATATGCCCTTCTTGCCATCAGTAATCACATAACAATAAAAAAGAGGAAATGAGAAATACGGTAGTTTGGCAATATGCACACACAGTAAAAAAGAGAAAGAATAATAAAATTGTGAACGTGTCTGATGATGGCGCTTGCCTTCAAAGTAGAAACAAGAAAAGCAAGGCAAAAGAGCCTGACATCCCCGGCATCATATTTTCTTGAACTGTGCTGATTTTTTATTGTTATTTGTAACAACTACCATTGTATTGTTGATAGGCACGCGTGTGTGTCTCTGTCTTTTTAATAGCTGAAAGATTATATAACAAACCTTCGCTTTTCCCTAACAATTATCTTCACATATTTATTATGTCTAATATAATTATATTTAAGTGCATGCACATACATACATACAGTTTGTTATTCCCTCCTTTTCCTCCCTATTAAGTACAAGTCTATTCTAATTTTCCATGATATTTCAAATTTCTGTTTTCAAGAAAGACACGAGGAAGATTCACAAAGTTTTATTCTGCACGTACTACTCCCATACATAAAAATTTAAAAATCCGGTTAAAATTTATCTAAAATTGTAATCTCTCACTCAACTAACCAAAGTTGCGAAAAGGGAATGAAACGAAAAGTGTAATATGTTAAAAATTACTTAATAGTTCGTTTTTTATTCAACTCTCATAAAAATATTTGATAACCATAATATTAGCCACAGCAGGAGTAATCCATAGTTCTTTGAGTCTATAAAAACTAAACTTTTTTATAGGAGTAAAACTAGAAAATTGGTTGAAACAAACAAGTAAATAGTGATCATATTTGATAAGTGAAGGATAATAAAGTGTAATTCCTTTGGTGAGGAAGAAAATGATAAAAAATATGGGGAAATTAGCCACCAGTAATCATCATCACACTAGCATAACGTACCAATTTAAAAAAGAAATTGTAGTAATAAAATTAGTAATAATGATGGAGATTTATATATTATGATTGTATGCACATATAACAGAGAAAGAAAAGAGTTTTGTCGAAAGAGTGGATTCGAATTGAGGGAGAGAAGTGTACGAGTACAATTTTCTCGAAACTGGACGGACGCTTAAGACCGAAACTAAATGATGAACGTGTAAAATATTGGGAAATGATATATGTATCATTTTTTATTTCTTTTTCTTTCATAAATGCCGAACAAGTTGCTAGCCGAAAGTTGTTCCCTGAGTGCAATCTCATAAAATGTGTTCCTGAATCCGATTCATTCTTTTTAATAAATGAAATACTTTTAATAAAAAAAATTGCTGTGCATTCTATTCTAGTATGGTGCATATTTTTCTTTTATAAATTGGGTTGGCGTTGGCGGCGGCAGTGCTGGTGATCATGTTATGGTGGTATATTTATGCCTTAATCATTTATTTACGTAGACACGTTATTAGTCAAGTGCAGTACAATTTTTTTACAATCCTATTCTTAGCTATTTTCCTGTTAATTTTTAGATGTATCCTATTTGAAATATTCTAAAAGATGAGCAACGCAAATTATGCTAACCTTAAACAGTAAAAAGGAGAGCAGATACACGTAATTCGCTATTTTCTAAAAGAATGATTCACCAAATTTACCATTCCGCTGTTAACTTCCTCTTTCCTACCTAAAAAATAAAATGCATTGTCGATGACTAGACCAGAAATGATTGCTTCTAGAGACTACAGTTGCACCACCGTCCGTATTGGTATACTAGTTAATACATAGTTTCAAATAAAATTGCATCGAAGTAAATAAAGCGTTCATAAGAAAATATGGTTATGATACATATAATCAAATTATAATCGTAATCATAGAATGAATTGAGACGGCATAAGAAAGAGCTACAATGATTATGAGTGTTTATATCTTTATCTTGGTCCTATTTAGCTAAAATTATATCACTAAATTATAGCTAAAAGTATATTGGGAAGTTTGTTCAAATTATTATAAGAAAAGCTGCCATAATGATGATATGATGACGCTTGCAACAAGTTACGTATGGGTTAAATCGCAAAGTATTTATCTATATGTACCATGAAATTTCTAACATTGGCTGCAAAGAGTTTCGGTTGTTATAACTCTGCAAACAAAAGGAAACAAAAGTAGTATCACTGCAGCTTCAAAACTAAAGAATATTTAAAATGTACTCAAGCTTCGAAATTAACTTAAGTCAGTTGCAGAGTTTTCTAAGGTCAATCAGTAATAAAGAAAAAGTATCCAGTTTCCCCAAAGTATTGATCTAAATAATAACATTAAATGTAATAATTTGTGTGAGAAAGGCGTTGGGAGAATTGTCTTTTTTCTACGCCTGGGCTTGCCAAGTTTGCACATGTTCCAAAATCATAAAAGTTATCAAGTTAAAACAAACAAGTAATAATTAACACAGTTAAATGGTGATAAAGCAAGTTAAACAACACTAAACAATATTATTAATTACTTGTTTATGAGTTCAATTACATTTCAATAAACTAAAACTGGCACTATTAGTTTTTGATTTTCAAAACTATTGACAAATGACATCCTATTTGATCATGGCTACACTTCAGAGTATGTTATGGGGTAAGCTGATAAATATTAACCTCAATTATTTACAGACAGACGAACGTTTATCAAAGTTATTATTAGCAATAACAACTTTTAATTATCTGACACTTCTCTCCTCCCATACATTTATTTTCAACACTAATTTTTTAACAAAGAAAATCTCGTATACATTTACGTAATTTAGTGATTTTTGACATTTAAATTAGCAATTTTAATTCTTTTAAATCAAACAAAATTTATTGAGTAAAAAAGACCTAAATGCATACGTTTAATAATAAATCGTGTTTATTGTTTCCGTGCGTAAATATTAAAGTGACACCCATTGATATAAGCCATATAAGTACAATGAAAACAGAAAAAAACAATAACACGCTAATGGGGTATGAATCATCTTTTTTCAATAAACACTTGCAAAAACAGTTAAAAAGTTGAGGGAATAGAATGCTACATTAAATCTATATGCGATTTATTATAATATAAGCAAAGTTCTAACAGCAAATCCATTTCTTGCTTATTCAAGTCCATTCCATTCTCTTCTTCTCTCCTTTTTATTAGCTTCCGTTATTTAGGAAAACGTGAACAAAGTGTGCTGCATAAACAACATTTGAAAACAAAGCGCAGAAACTTTCGTGCTTTTTTGCTAGAAAAAGAAGCGGTGATGTGGTTGTAGTAGTGTGATAAAAATTAGGAAGCAAAATAGCCACTCACTTAAAAACTACCTATTTTTCGCATTTTCTACAGCGATTTTACTCTTTCTTTGTTTGAGTGGCCAAGCAGGAGTCATCCTATTGCGGTATCGGATGACTCATTTGCGCCACAAAGTAACAAGTAGAACGTGAATGAGCGAGCTCATCATTATTATCAGAAACGATTTAAAGGTTTGGTTAAATACGTGTGGAAGTTTTTGTGCAAGGTACTTCTTCTCGGTCGTACTGGGTAACATACTACATTAGTACATTAATATGTGCCCTGCTAATAACTTCACCCTCAATATCATCGTCATCATCGGCTTACCTTTAAAATTTCAAAAAATGATTCAATCCATCTTCTTCTCATCATCGTTCGTTTATGCAAGAGAACTCATTATTATTTATACCGAATCACTTTTTTCACCTGCACACAGTTCCGTTTTGGCTAGACAATTGTTGTCATCGATTGCTTATTGTAGTGCATGCAGCACTCATAAATCATGA
>JAANSO010001435.1:0-17120 GCA_036507315.1 Lepidocyrtus fimetarius | reverse complement strand
CGTGCACATCCTACACTGATAAAACAGCGTAAAAGGGAGGTCCTCCAAGTCTGTTAACTCCATAATTAACTTTTACCTTAAAGCTTAAATATTAAAAATAACGCACCAAAAATAAAAAAACGGAATGCCTTTAACTTGGAATGTAATTGCCTTAACTAGTTTAAAATTCACATTTTTTATTTATTCACCCCACCAATTACAATTAAAAATTACATTTTAATTATCGAAATTAGCTTTAAAAAATCCTAAAGCTCATCTGTTCCTATGCTATGGTATGTACCTAACGAAATGTGGAATTGCATAAGAAACCACCTTGTAGTTCTGAACAAGGTTATTAAGCCTGGGTTTAGTGCATGCATCCATTCTGCTGTTTTCAAACCATCCATACACACGAACAGTTCAGAAAGGGTGCTGCTGCGGTGATGATTTTTTACGTGGAGTGTACCATTTCATCCTTTGAGCGCGTGTTCTCTTCCATTTTCTTCGCGTTTTAACACGTATTTCACTACGTTCTGGATGCAGCCAAAGTACGAGACACGATCGTGCATTCCCTTCCGAACTCTGAAAAGAAGCAGAGAAGAGCAGCAAAAAAGGTTTCGAGCTGATCTTTCCCTGCTTCTGCAGCTTTTTCGCCCTTCTTCCCCGTGTTTAACCTTTTTTGCTTGCTTTTCAGCTCTCTTCTCTGTCTTGTCTGTAGATAACGTTCTCATACGTCTTTGTTCATTTCTTTTGGCTTTGTTTCCCAACGCTACATAGATGGAGGATGTTGCGTAAAAATACGTTTCAAATACGTTTTTTATCGTTTGAAATGTTTAAATTTATGCAAATTATGTAAAATTTACGTTTATGCGCTTGTCATCACGTTTATTTAAAAACGCGCGTTTGAAATTTTTAAAATGAAACGTTTGTATTTAATTTATTTGCATATTTTCATCTTGAAGTACAAAGGTTTCCTTTCCTTGTTCTGGTTTGCATGGATGTGAGCAAAAATTTATCGAAAGTGTTTCGATGACCGTTAATTTTTAAAGTAAACTGTCAATAACGGTTATTAATAAATGACCGTTAATTAACCGAATGTATCAGGTTATCGGGTATTGACCTGAATTCATGAAATTTTAAAATTATTTTGATATTGTTTCCAATTAGGACTAATGTACCGTTGAAGGCTTTCTAAATTCAAATCTTTTATGGTATGAGATGAAACATTTCATTATTATGTCTAACGTCTTCCTAATCAGTTTCTCTTTCAAACTCAAAACTTAATTTCTCCCTTTAAGCAAGTGTTTTTAATGGATCGTCTTCAACTTTTGTTTCCACCTTTACCACCACCAAACGAGCTTTTCAACCGTTTGTACAGCATTCTACAGGAAGTGGATCCGTATGGAACAATTTATATAAATTTCCGGGAGCCTTTAGAAGTTTGGAACTATTTTGTGTACACAACGCCAGTGATCTTGTTTGTGCTTTGCTGTCAGTGGATAAGTTTCCCGATTGTTGTGTATTTTATGCATTGGTTTCCAAAATTGTTATTGCCAAAGTTATTAGGACTCCCTGTTTTGCACGAGTTAATTAGAAGATTTGAGTTTATTACGGATCCTAGACTGCCTTCAATTGGGGATATAATTATTTTCTTGGAACAAATTGTGGATGCGATTTTACGAGATTTAGAATCTGATATTGTTGAAGCTACTGCAGAGTAAATATGGTAGTCCCCGTGGTTAATCTGTGTATGGGACCCCGCAGCAATGCTTTAAGTTAAAAAATAGACGTTAAAGCTACCATACTTAATTTATTAGCCATTTTAATTAACAAAGTTTTCCATACTGTATGGCTATGAGCAAGTAAAAACGAACAAAATATTTTTAAAATCATGACCTAAGTTTGATATTGAGATTTGGAGCGATAACGAATTTAGTAAAGCACTGTAATATTCCGTAATATTCTGTGATGACTAATTACAAGTTTCAACTCTCAGCTTCTCACAGTTCATCTCTAAAATCTAACGTCAATTTTTTGTGTCTTGTACACCTTTCCATCTACATTCAAGGTGAGGTTGTGCCATTGCATTTATTTTCACAAATTAGCAACTTTCATGATATTTGTTGAGTTCTTCGACAGACCAAGTAGCAAACCAGAAGTAGAAAATAATTACAAGACAAGCTTTACATGTTTTTGTCCTGAAGGATTAGTATTATCCGCGTTGTAAAATATTGATGGACTTTTCACACTCTTCCTATTCCACCAATAGCAAATTATTCAACTCTATCTAATTAATTTTTGGACTGACAAAGACCTTGCTTCGTGTTTGTTATTTTACTTTAATTTATGATTCATCCCAGTCAAAAGTGTAACCTTAAAATCTTAAAGAAAACACGAAGTTATCTTCCATTAGCAGCAACATTTAGCCACGCAGGTGAGCTCAGAAGAGTCTTTAATACAATTTTTAACAGATTTTTAAAAATTGCATGTTTTTTCTTATAATTTTTATGTGTGTGTGAGCACGCATAAAATTCGTTCGTATTTTTTATTCGTTTATAATAATGGAGCCTCATTAAAATTGTTAAACAAGAGTTTCTTCTTTCTTTGATTTTTTACCTTGGCATTGTTATTGTTGCAGAGGAGCGTGTTTTTATGAACAAGGGAACCAAATCAGGAGAACGAGTCATCATAGCGGATTTTACTTGTCTCTCCGGTGGACTGGCGAATATAAGTTCCAGTGAGTGACTCAACTAATAACCGTCATAAAAAACCCCTTCCCATCACCATTTCAACCTGATGCAAATGTAACAGCACCAAAAAAACATTCAAAATATACAACAACACATCCAAAAAGATAACATCACGACAAAGAATGATGATGAGATCGTTGAACGGAAGTTTGGATTGAATCGCTCATTAAATGCCCTTTATTCTTGCATCATAACACAACCATTGCATCATCATCGCTCTGTTGATTCGCTCCTGTTTTTTATATTTGAATAGGAGGAAGAAGGGGGAGTTTGGATTCATGGAAAGAAAGAAACATTTTTAAAAGAATGGAAGGAGTTTACGAGAAATCCTTCAAACTCAAACGCAACAGCCCCTTTACTTTTTCTCCTCTCCTAATTAACTCTATTCTTCTCCCGTTGCTTCTTTTCTTGTCATATCCTCCACAAATTCAAGGAATCAAAGCCGTGGATTACAACTGGGTTCTAAGATTAGAGAAATTACGAACGGAAGCCTTTGACCGACTATTCCCACGGGAGTTGGCTGCTCTTCTTAGGACTCTCGATCCATTTGATGGACCTGATGGTTTTGTAGATTTTCGAGATCCTTTAGAAGTGATCAGCTTCGTAACTCTTTACCTACCTGGAGCACTTTTCATACTCAACGTTCTCTTCTTTATGATTCCTCACATCCTTAACTTTCTCATTTTCACACCAAAACTCTGGTTCTTTAGTATTCCTTGTCTTTACTCATTCCACATGTCGCCGGTGAAGCGTAGAAGAAGGCGAAGTTTAAGAAAAGGACGAACAAGTAGAAATGACGCTTTCTTCTTAAATCCTAGCCAACTTGCTCTTCAAGAAGAACCAACAGGAGGGCCATGTGACTCTGTAAATTTAGCTCATATTATCACGACTAGTTTATAAAGGGTTGTTGAAATTGACGCAAGAACAGGAGTAAGCATAAAAAGAAACTTAATTGACCTCTCATCCTGTTTCCTTTCCTTTACTCTCCTCTCTTTTTTCTTATATTCTTTGAAACTTTGACTTTGAGAGAGAAAGGATCCTATCAAGCCAAGTCAGCACATCATCAAATCTCATCTTAATGAACATCAGCGAGCACAGCATCCTCACTCCCAACATGATTTCTTCCTAAACGATTGAAAAAATAAACAATAAAAAAGCATCACAACTCAAGAGCCAGAAGCTTTTACCTGAGCACACGGCAGCAGGTGTTTACCATAAAAAATTGGAAGAAAGGTTGTCTTGTTTTAAGCTTGATGCTTTGGTGATTTGATGAATGAAAAGTTAAAATGGGTATGAAAACTCTCCTTTTATGATACACATGACTTTGACTATCAAGCCCATCAAAATTTAATATTAAAACTTATGATGGTGAATGGGAAATGCATGTGCAGTGCATCGTGCACCAGTCACTAAACTCTTTAAGTAGATAATCATTCTCTTTAAACCCTACTGACTCTCTAAGGATTTGCCTTCTCACGTCATGTCACATCAACATTGATTAAAATCAACCAAGATTTGACTATATGAGTTCATAATCATAACAGATGCAACATGAAAAATGCACTTTAGATCAAAAATTTTCTTGTCTGTTAACTTTTTAAAATTGCGCATTCCCGAGCTGACGGTTGGTCGTTTTCTGTTTATTGTTTAAAAATCATGTTGCGTATTATCATGAAATGTTTTATCAATTTCTAAAGAAATCTTTTCTCTCGTGAAAAATAAAATCACTTTTTTGTAAAAAAATTACACCAGTAACCTAACCATTTGTATGTAAATGCGTGTACGTTTTTAAAACCTTGTTTACTTTTAAGATTTATTCCATGAGGGGTGCAACGTGCAGTAGAGAGCAAGTCCTATTTACCTATTGCCTGGTTTACTAAATAAAATTCATGTATTTAATTTAGAAAAAATAAACACGAAATGCATTCATTCATTTTAATAACGATATTTATTGTCCTTTATACTGGTCACAGAAGTAGCAAAATATAAAATTGTATTAAATACCACATTATTTTGATTGTTTATGATATCACGCATACACTCATTGTGAGATTTCACTGATTTGATGTATGTGTGGTGCTTAATTTAAACCTTTGTGTAATAACTGGTTACTTATACTCTGAGCTATAATCTATGCAAGCAACTTTGTCTTTTGTATTTTTATCAAGTTTACTCATCTCTTGAAAATCTCTTTCCTGAGCTTTATAATTCTGACTTAATCTTAGATCATTGGTCCCTTTTGCTATTGTTATGATGACTTTGATTTTTATAAAAGCTGGCTTCTTCTTTCCTATACTTGTTTTTTATAAATTTGCATTTTACTTTGCTATTGTTAATCCGTCATAATCGAACTCACGTATTTTGCGTAAAATTATATTTCTTGTTTAATCTAAAGTAAGCTGCTGCGGTTTGCTTCTAACGATGATGATACCGCACACGACATCACCTTTCATATTAGCGCTGACATTTTAGCACATTTAAAATCAACTTATCAAATCACTGGATGGCTTTTTTATTAAATAAGAAAAAATAAAAATGATTAAGCTGCATTTTACTGCCGATGATTATGCTGAATTAATGAATAATGAGTAGTGTGTGATGCATTCTATTTTCTCTTGCGCATTTATTACAATCACACTATAATCATATGATAAGTATGATTATACTAATTTACATAAAGAGCAAAACGCAGGCAGAGAGAGTATAAAGATGTCACACGGTGATAGGAAAGTTGTAAAAACAAGGATGTCATCATTTCTCAAAAAGTTACGTCGATACTAAACGGACAAGGGTGATACTTTGCAATTGCCGGATTTTTCTATTGAAAGTATTACTATCCTATTTACTTACTTAAATATCTACAAAATACGCAGAAAAAGTAGAATAGTAAGGTCCGAGATAGAGAATAACAAGAGGGGGAGATAAGATTACGATAATTTTGTTTTATTTATTTTGCATGACTTGTTTTAGTTTTTATTATAGCTTTAGGCACAACTATGGCTTCATTTTCATCAAACCAACGACATCATCATAATCATCAAGAAAAAAGTTAATCTTATGAGGAAAAATGCTGAGTTTTGATTTTCTATTTAATTTAGTATAGGATTGTAACATAATACATTAGCAAAAAAGTTCGTGTATTATCTTATTATTTCCAAAAATTCATGTATCTTCAGAAAAAAATAATAAGTAAAAGCATTTTTTTGCAATAAATTATGCAGCATAATAATTTGCAAAACTCCAGTGTAAAACTCCATGAAACTCAAAACCTGCCAAAAAATATCAAAACTACCTATTATTACGTAGCTCTTTAACTCTTCAACAAAACTTTGTTTCTTTGTTTAAAAGTGTTTATCAACAACTACAATCATGGCACGGAGTGGCTCCACTTCAGTTTTCTGGCTGCTCATCATAAACATCAGCTTCAATTCCATCACATCATCTCTCACAATCACAACTCGACACGTCTTATTTCGGACTTTGTTCTCATAATAAAGAGTCAGGTAATTTCATGTACTTGTTCATATTTGTCAGTCAAAGATCTCTGGGGCTTCTAAATGCGTAAAAAAGGTGACTAACAAATTAACAATGCACTGCTTTTTGCACTTGGAAAAAACAAGGAATTATTAAAGCAAATAAGAGCCAAAATGGGTGAGGTGAGGGTGTACACAATGCGCTTATCAAATTATAAAAATGTCGTGATGATGTTGATGCTGATTACTCCACAATTCCCATATGATCTTCATCTATTTTTATGCGAATGCAATTTTTATTATAATTATCACTCTTTTTTACGTGTTCTTCGGCAGCAGGTATTTACTAACTGCGTTGTTCTAAGCTTTAACGCAATTATTTATTACAAATCGTGTTTCTGTGTACCTTTCAGCTTCAAAATAATTATTTTACTTTGTTTTATTAATAATCATACAGAATTGTGTATAAATCATATAATCTTATTAGTCTTCTGGGTTTTGATCATAATTTATAACACAGGAGGAGTTTTTGCAGCAATTAATGAAGATAATGCTGCTTCGAGTGAATACGTAACAATGCGAATTGGTATGATTATGATTATTATGAGGTTTGATAATAATAATAATGAAAGTTGTATAATTCTTTGACATTTAATTTTAGGTTTCATAAAACATTCCCTCATTATTATTATCATTATCACTATGATCATCATCAACATAGCCATAAGGAACGTAACATCATCATAATCACCGTCACATAATATTATACTAACTACATTATTAATTTTTCTGTTCTTCTTCTTCTGTGTTTAATCCTTTCATATTATAAAATTTGAATAATTTTTGTATTCGTAACATAAAGTGAGATGATTAACTTGATGATTATGGGGATGAGCTCTTGTTCATCATCTGTGGTTTGACTTTGATATTAAAATCAAGACAATTTAAGCTTTGATCGTCATCATCATAATTTTATTTTCAGCGGTATTAAAGATATTTTTGGACTGTTTCCCCCATCACATTAGTCAGTTTCACAAAGGCTTAGTCGAATCATCATCTTCTTTACCAAAAACCAAGACCAACCAATCATCTTGTCATCATCATTAGCAAAAATCTCCTTTTTAACTCCCTTGCCAGTCTGCCAGTCTCTGAGTCTACCTTATATAACAACACCCACCCACAGACAAAAACCCTTTTTTAAGTGCGAATGTATTACTGAAGCTTTCATCCATGAAAATATTTTTTTAAACTTCTCCTGCAAGGTTGTGCGTTCCGCCCAATTACTTTTATGAAGAAGCATGTAATATTGTAATGAGAGTGAGGATGACGAGAGTAACAAGAAGAAAAAGTAACAACAAAGAGAAATGAATAGCAACTCACGTAATATTAGTTTTCAATCCCTTTTTAGACACTTTTTCATATTATCTTTCACATTATACTAAAAATATAAAAAATGTAATGAGCACAATGCGAGGGATGAAGACGGTTTTAATTTTTACAAGTTTTTACCTGCAGCTCGTGAATTAAAGGCGCAATACTAAAAATTTTCCACTCCAAATTTATCCGCTATAATCCTCAATATCACCGTTTTGTTCTTTTTAATGTAAAAGTCATTCCACTTGAAAATTTGCACATTTTTATTTCACGAATTTATTTTTAAATTTGACACTTTGTGGAAGAACCGTTTTTTGATGACAATGATAATGCAAATGGGAATGACGATATGACAATCACCATTGTTTTAAAAATTGCAAAGTGTTTCGCTACTGCTGCTGTTTATAACAGATTCATTAAAATTTATAACATAACAGTGCTAAAAGGTGGATGACAGGAAAAGGAAATTCACTTGGAAAATAGCATCATATCAGCAGTTTTTTTGATGACAATGATAGTGCAAATGGGAATGACGATATGACAATCACCATTGTTTTAAAAATTTCAAAGTGTTTTGCTACTGCTGCTGTTTATAACAGATTCATTAAAATTTATAACATAACAGTGCTAAAAGGTGGATGACAGGAAAAGGAAATTCACTTGGAAAATAGCATCATATCAGCAACATTCTCACCACCACCAAAAATTAAATTTCTAAGTTTAAATTGGCATAAATAGGTATAAATAACCGTAAAATAATAAATAACACTAAAAGAGACATCTAATTTAAATTGCATCATTTGAACCAGTTAAAGCATTTTGTCCCATTTTAAAAAACTTATTATTACTCTCCTCATGCAAATTTTTATTCTCACCTTTACAAAAATTGAATTATTCATCCATCTACCTGTGCAGATCCTTTTAATACAATTTCCAACAGTAAAAAACCTTTTAAAAACTTTCTCATTTTTATAAATTCATATAAAATGGAGCTTCCTCACGTGCGCGGCTTGCTAAAAACGCTAATCTTTAGCCCTTGCCACAGAATTGTGTCCATAATACCGTAAAAATGAATGTAAATCGTACAAAATGAAGTTCCTTTCCTTTTATATATGTGTTTCGTCAAAATGAATGGTGATTAGCAACACTGCAATTGGAATGATTGACAGGGGAGGAAGAGGTTTAAAAAACAGTATAATAAAGTGTCCCAGAACTCATTAAAATTATCGTTATTATTGTCATGCGAAAAAAGAGCACAGATTTAGCAAAACAACAACTTCCCCAACATCGGTACCTACACCTTCCTCTTTTTTAATTTACCTGTGAGAGCCACACAGGCATAAATATGATGGTTTGCAATAATTTTTTGTGATTGCGATGTTGTGGGATGATAAATACAAAAAATATAGTGCAGTTTACAGAGCACCAGGTTAGCATTAATCTTTCTGTTTTACCTTCTTCCTGTTTCTTCAAAAGCTCTCATTTTTACATCACTCATACGTAATCCTTACTTCATCATCGCCATCACACGGTAAGTAATATGGTAATTGTAGTTGGGTAAAATAAGTTAAGCAAAATAAATTGCCTTGTTTTTTAATGCCGGTTGTCTCTGTCAGTACCGGTAAAGTACAGATATGCCAGAGTGAGAGCGTGCAATTTAAAGTGCTAATGGAAAGAAAAAATTAATTTAATTCACATTTTCTCTTCTAAACTTGGACTAAAAATAATTACGAAATTTTAATAAATGTTTGAAAGCACACGCGGCACGCTTTACACGGCATGTTACTTAAAAAAGCAAACTGGTAATGGTTATAGTAATAATGACATAGACAGTTTTAGTTTAAAAATCTAGTATCTAGTGAGATTATTGCGTAATATTTTAGAATATACTCTTCCTTTTCCCATGCTGAAATACATCGACGTTATATTCTAATTTGCGCATAAAATAAAAATAGCATCAAGGAATCGCCTTCTTCATCAACGTTATAAATAAAACTAAATGATTTGTAATTGTCTCCTCCTATGTCTTAAAAATAATAAAAAGCTAATTTAGCAAGAGAACTGTATTTCCACATTTTTGCAGAAAGAAGGCAAGCTGAGAGAGATTAGATGGAAAGAAAAAATAATGGTTTTATGTAACTCAAATTCAAACGCAATGCAAGTACTATAATACAAGTATGACACGCAGTGATTATCTTTAAAACAGAGAGGAAATTACTACATGGCTCATGACACATGAGCACTATAAACTTTAAAAACATTGCAACAAATCACAGTGCAAGTTACGACTTTAAATGCAAAAGTTGATGAGATAATGATAATAATAGGAATTTATTTCTTCCCATCAAGTAATAATGTTGATGTCATTACGCTAAAAAGACCTACTTGGACGCAATTTTTCAAAATAAGATTAACAAGCATGAAATGGTTTCTTAGATTTCTTGCAATATTACATTTCTTAACCAAGCCCAAGCACAAAATGCCAAGAAACAACCAACTTGTCAATTTCTTCTGTATCCCGTCTCCCTATCGTTCTTTTATTTTCAAGGGGGAAAAGGATGGACACATAAAGATTTAAGATATTGACCAGCAGGTTACAAGAAAGGGAACTTAAGACAAAAGACTTGATCAAAATTATGATATGCGTGTTAGGACAAAGATCTTTTGTCAAATGCTGCTGTTATAAGTTAACTTGATTGTTCAACTGATGAAGACTAGTTTTAAACAAATAGTTTTTGGCTTACTACTCCCATTATTCTCATTTATTACGCAAGTCTTTTATAAAATTTTGAGCCATAGACGATAAGAGATTAAATCGACCCAGCCTTACACAAAGATAATACCTTCTTACCCTTGGGAATTTTAGTTTTTTGCGCTCGTTGAATATTCATAGCTTGTTCTAGTACAATCACCATTTACTCGCCTATTGTGAAAAATTTTAACGTTAATCTCAGCACCAATCCAAGTAAATCCCAAATACAAATCTGTTGATTTTTTGCTCCTTTTGGTAGTAATAACATAAAGATTGCATAAATTCCGTATTATTCGCGTAATGGCCACGAGAAAATTACAGTAAAAATGTAGCAAAGTTTTTTCCCTCCTCTTACAACCCATGGCATATAACCTAGTCAAACCAGAAAAAAAAGTAAATAGTAGAACAATTCATCGCTTTCGGTGGCCACTGCCACCATCGTCAAAAATGATCCCATCAAAAATTATTTTACAAATGTAAACCTACATTTTAAGTTTTTCATGCAGGTACAAATTTCCTAGAAATTAGGATTGACTTTGTATAATATCGTAATATTGCACACTTTTTAAGGAAAGAGGAGCAAAAGGAGAGGACCCAAAAGCAATTCTTTTAACATGTTCATAAAATGTTAAAAGTCGGAGTTATGAGATACTTTAAAGAATAATGGACCTCCCATTAAGTCTAAAGAAGAAGCAGAGGACTGATTATCCCTCCGTGTTGTAACAAAAATGTAGGTAAGAAAAATCCCTTCTTTTCTATTCTTTCCTCGGATCAGTTTTATCATTATCATCAGCAAACTTATGGCAGTTGACAGAAGGTAAGATGAAGAGGAGGAGAAGGGAGAACAAAAGGAAAATTATAAAAAAGTAATCCAGCCTAAGAGACATTTTTTCAGCCAGTCTCAGTTTTTTTCACATGCACGCACCGGCTCGCTCTCGTAGTCACAATTTTTCTACAAATCCATCTTGTCACAAAAGAGCTGTCAAAAAGAATGGGGAAACGGGGAAGAAACTAATCTTTAATGTGCATCTCTTTTCCTTCCTGTGTCTTGTCTCACTCCTCAAGTGTCATTAAATTGCATCCTTTTCATTTCACATTCTTTCTATAAAAAATCACGGCTTATGGCTCGCTAATCTTGATTATAGTAGGTGGACATATGAGACATGAGAAGACAACGCATTGAGTAACAGCGAGTTAAAATGAGTTTTTGAGTTAAAATTACACATAATTTTGCAGAGGAAACATACCTGCTGTTGTTACATAACATTGACGAAATGCTGCACTGAATTTTAAACTGATTCTTTCAGTTCTGGTGAACTATTTTGGCTATTATTATTGTGTACTGTAAGCAAAAAAAGATAAAAATAATGTAATCATCATAACAATAATGATAACTTAACGTCAACGTCCTTTATTGTTCCTGTTCACTCTTCCTTCTCCTTATTGCATTACATTTTTGTACCGCAGCTTTAACCGTAAAACCCATCAAGATTAAGAGGATTTAAAACAGTCAAAGTCAAATTATCGAGAGAAAAATATAAAAAGTAACGTTTTTTTCCTCTCAAAACTTAAAATTCGTGGTCCTCGATCTTTCTCTTAAAAGAAATTAACCAAAACTAAAATCACATTAGCATTAGTACACAGGAAACAATAAAAAAGTTGAATTTAAAGATAATTTATTTTATGTGTTTTTGTCGTTTATCCCACTGCTGCATTTTGTTTCCTTCTTGTCATCATTATTAGAGGAAGCGAGGCATGATTTCACTTGAAACTAGAAACAATAGAAGAAAATGTAAATTTTGTGTAAATAAAAAGAATTTCGGACAAGGTGGATAGAATAGAGGAAGACAGAGCCTCGCCTTTCTCTTCTTTCATTTACTATTTTCAGTTGTTTTTTGTGTTTTTATTACACGCATTAATTCTTCTTCCTATTTTCAATCTCTCTCACCCAATCCGGTACCCTTCCTTCCTNAGCCTCGCCTTTCTCTTCTTTCATTTACTATTTTCAGTTGTTTTTTTTTGTGTTTTTATTACACGCATTAATTCTTCTTCCTATTTTCAATCTCTCTCACCCAATCCGGTACCCTTCCTTCCTCGATGATGACGATGTAGACTTTTCTGGTGATGAAAATGATAATGGTGGGCGATTGAATGATAAAACAAGAAAGTTTTTTAGATTTTAAAGATGGGTTCATCCTAAATGTAAAAAGAAAGTCTTTAAAATGCAAATTTTTTCCTCTTCATTTAATTCTTCGCACTCCTTTAAATTTTCCTTTGTAAAAAAGCAAAATTGTGTGACATTTACCTATCCACCCGTCGTAAGTCCCAATTCATTTCTCTTGTTGTTTTCTAAAATGAAAATTTAAAACTAGATTTGGAATAACTTTTGTTCTAAAGGCATTTTTATGAGTTTGCGGTTCCTCTTTTACTCTCCTTGTTTATTAAAGCCCTGAGGAGTAGGTGTTAAAATGTTTTAATTTTTATGTCCAATTTAAATATTTTATAAAAAGAAAATAAATTAATAACATATTCATTTCTCTTGTTGTTTTCTAAAATGAAAATTTAAAACTAGATTTGGAATAACTTTTGTTCTAAAAGCATTTTTATGAGTTTGCGGTTCCTCTTTTACTCTCCTTGTTTATTAAAGCCCTGAGGAGTAGGTGTTAAAATGTTTTAATTTTTATGTCCAATTTAAATATTTTATAAAAAGAAAAAAATAACAATTCTGCAGGGAATTTAATGCTGCGGGTACTCAACTGTCATTTCTCAGGACAAAAAATGGACGAGACTGAAGAAGTAATAAAATATTTTTAAAATCTATAAATATTGCTGCTAGCCCTGATAAAAATCATATTTTCCTGATACCTGGTGCTTCTCTGCAAATACATTGCAAAACTTTATTTTTACGACACCATTCCCTACCTATCAATAACAACGTAATTGAGAATTTTTAAAAATTCAAATCCGTAGACAAAACGGCTCTCGTCTTCTGTTTTACACGTTAATATTTATTGACAAAAACTTGCGTTTACTTCAACTCGATTATTATTGAGGCACATTTTGTCTCAAAACTTGTTTTAGTCTTTAAAAATCATCTAAAACTTTCTGTCTTCTCTCCTACCGCCACAGTTATTTATTGAGCAAATAGGGGATTTTGTAGCTTTTCTTTTTCTGCATGTGTGTGAAGTATGAGTTTCGTGAGATCTCATCAAAAAGGATCAAATAATAATAAACTAGTGTAGGTATTTAGGCAAGTTTGCAATAGTTGATTTGTTGTTGATTGTTACTTGCTGTGATGGTTAGCAATTTTGATAATGTTCAAATTGCTTGCGATTTTTAAGGTAAAGAGGAATAAGTCTTGTCTTTTGTGCCTTAAGGGACAATAAAAATATGTCATATGCCATGTTATAAAAACCGCACACTTAGCAAATTTATTGCAACAGGCATAGACAATATCAACCTCGACATTAGCACAGGTGTTTCTTCTTTTTTCTCATGCGAAAACTCACTTTTTAACTTATAGCTACCGGCAAAGCAACAATCATTATCATTTGAATCGTCCTCAGCATCAGCAACGTCGTTATTTCACCAACTTTTGTTGTGATAGTTTTAATAGATAAACCTCGATCTTTTGATTATCGGCAAAATTTTCAAGCTAATGTTGAACTGCTCTGCTTATAACTCTTCTTTTTTACAAGTTTTCTGCATTCGTGAGATTGAGACGTTTCTTATCAATTATCACGTGAGCTCTCATTAATTAACCCCAAAACCAGGTAGCTTTTCTGTCTTTTTTTTACAAAAGCTTAAGCTTCTTGAATGGGTATAGGTACCCAAGTCTATATTTGTTTGTAATTAAGAGAAAATCAGATTATCAAGTGAGAGACAGGGCCGGTATAGAAAAGGAGACCGACCGCTGTGAGAATGAGAACGAGTTGTTGAAAGAAGTTGAAAGATCAATTTTGCTTTTTTGACAAAAAATGAAACTTTTCCATCATCGTCACAATTGTAATAATTTCTTCCATATAAAGTAAAATTACAAAATCAGGTAAGATCACTTTGCTTTAAATGATGATGATGTCATAGAACTTTATATTCCAGTTTTGTTTTTGCACGATTTTTGTTTTTTTCTAAAAAGCTGAGCAATTATTAATCTTAAATGAACCTTTTAAACTACTTACTCTACTATATTCAAATATTCCTTTGCTCTGAAATGTTAATAGCTTAATGGTATATAATTACAATGGTTGGGTAACAATTTAATCATGTTCATATCAAAACTGACATCTCCCTCTCAATTCCAAGTTTATTTCTTACAGCCCTTGCATGAATTTCTTCAGTTCAACCAACTTCCTCATTCAAAACCGCAGCGCGTTTTGACAAGAATTCGTTTATTATTGCGAAATGAATTTATTTTTCTTTATTAGCCAAAGGATACAGTTTACAGATGAATTGATAAAAAAATTTGTATTTTTATTAAATCTTTCTGGTTCCATTGCGATTGATTCTTACTTGAAATAATCAAATAGGTACGAAGCCAGAAGGGACAGCAATTGCAGCACCCAATAACAATCTGTCAAGATTTTACGCAAAACCATCGTTTGTAACTTTTAAGGAACTTTATCAAAATAAGCAATAATGAAGATGATGATGACGAGGGCACAAAAACTTGTAAAACACCCTTTTAAATATCTTCTGCAGTTTTATCATCCTCATCTTTGAGCTTGTCCATTTGATCAATGCCTGGTCAAGTTTGGTGCTGCTGTTGCAATGCTATTTAACACAATTTATTTCAAGCAGAAGATTTATCCTAGGTTGGTTCAATCCGTAAAATGTTTCCATTATTGCTTCTCTATTCGATATCTCTTGCCAATAACAATGTATAATCACTGCTGCCTTCATTTTCTTGGGAAGCATGACAAAGTCGTTTTGTAGCAATAGCAATCGAAGAAAACCATGAGGAAGATGTTGATAATGATGAAGCATTTAATGAGATGAAGAAATGCTGCTTTTTTACTCCTTGTTCCCTACAAAACATACATTTTCCAATACTTACAAACTACTTTAGGATTACGATAGAAGGACTAGCCATTATAAAACTGGCCATTCTCCCTCATCAAATGATTTAATTCTCTAAAGTTTCTGCTGGTGAAGATGCCATAAAAGAAGAAAATGAGATGATAATGTACAATGGTCATGATGAGAAGGAAACACAGGTAAATTCACTTTTTATTCTTTAAAAATCAACTCCTCTTTGCCAGGTATTAAGCAAGAAACAAGAAACAGATAAGAAAGACGATGGATGGTGCAGTTGGTGATGTGCAAAGGAGATGGCACAAACGGCACAGCAGCACCAGCTCAGAAGCGTTTTCACTTAAATCTATTCTCATAAAATAAATCACTATCTGAAGAAATTTGCGCTTGTATAGAATCCTGTAAAAAGTGTACATGTGTTGAATGATTTCCCATACATTAAAAAAATCCTTATCAGTGCAGCAAATGGATTTGAGTATGTGACCACCATCAGCACAGTCATCATTAACTTCATCATTATTATCGTTATCATCGCACCCGGAATGAATATGGATATGTCTCTCCGTAATTTTTTAAATGTTGAAAAAACGGGCGAGAATTATTGTAAGAAGGTATAAAATCACCAATACTTTTACCTTCCTTCATTACCTAATCTCAAAAAAATTATGCGTACTCAAAGTTTCATAGAGATTGATACATTGTTACGCTAGCGCCGGCGTCAGTCAACCCAACGCAGTAGACTTTTTTACAGAGTTTACGACCAAGTTTAATGCAAAATATGCAAAGTAGCAAACTACCTGCTTAGAAATTGCAAAGGCATGCCAGAATGAGACCTTCTTGAATATGATTAGTTTTTTGTGTGGGTTGTCGTCATTTTGTCCGTTTCAACTACCTAGTTTTTAGCATAAACCCACAGCAATGAAGCTGATCCATAATCAAATCAAGCTGATGGTAAAAGTGTTTGATTTATGCATGAACAAAATAGGCTACAGCTAAATACGATAATTATGCTGAATTGTCTAATGAAATAAGTACAGTACACCTTTAGACTGAATGCATAATGCATTTAGTAATACCGCCCCTCTTTATTCTCTCGAGTTTTTTCTCCGTAACTAAATTGTATTCACTTTTATATTCAGAATTTTTACTCAAAAATCAGTTTTTTAAATATTTGAATGCACTTTAATCTTTCCCGGTACGAATTGCATTTGAAATTCAGGATCATCGACATAATCATTTGTCTCACCACGTAATAATTACGTATTCATAAATACAATGCGCATGAAAAATGCCCAACTTTGTATAATACAAGAGTTTATCAAGCAATGTGCAAAATCCGGTAAAAATTGTTGGTGATGGTGTGGTAGCTGAATTTGATTTGTTGGTGAAGTTGATGCTGGTGGCGATTGTTGTGGGTGAAGTCATTTCATTTTTCAAAAAAGCAAAAAAAAATCCTTTATAAAACAAGCAAGAATCTATAAATCCTATCATATCGCTTCCTTTTATTACAGGCTTCCTCCATGCATAATGCATTACCCATTTAATGCAAAATCTCTCTGTTATGATGATTTGACGATGATTGTAATGGAAAACTAGTTGCATTGTTCTCTCTTTTAGTATGAAAGAAGTGAAAACAGATTTTTCATAATAATAATGGAATAAAATGTAACAAAGTGCAATAGCAGCAGAGATCCCCAACCCGTAGAAAAATGATAATAATGATAAGCTTTAGTTGAGCTCTCATATTAGGAAAAATAGTCA